>JAXIVJ010003572.1:2500-7500 GCA_036785665.1 Chirona hameri
TGTTGTATGCCCGGAGGCGGTGTTGCATGCCCGGAGGCGGTGTGGTATGCCCGGAGGCGGTGTTGTATGCCCGGAGGCGGTGTTGTATGCCCGGAGGCGGTGTAGTATGCCCGGAGGCGGTGTAGTATGCCCGGAGGCGGTGTTGTATGCCCGGAGGCGGTGTGGTATGCCCGGAGGCGGTGTAGTATGCCCGGAGGCGGTGTTGTATGCCCGGAGGCGGTGTGGTATGCCCGGAGGCGGTACAACACCGCCTCCGGGCATGATGATGATAATGATGATGATGATGATGATGATGATGATGATGATGATGATGATGATGATGATGATGATGATGATGATGATGATGATGATGATGATGATGATGATGATGATGATGATGATGATGATGATGATGATGATGATGATGATGATGATGATGATGATGATGATGATGATGATGATGATGATGATGATGATGATGATGATGATGATGATGATGATGATGATGATGATGATGATGTTGCTGATGATGATGTTGCTGATGATGATGTTGCTGATGATGATGTTGTTGATGATGTTGCTGATGATGTTGCTGATGATGTTCCTGATGATGTTCCTGATGATGTTGATGATTATGTTGATGATGATGTTGATGATGATGTTGCTGATGATGTTGCTGATGATGTTGCTGATGATGTTGCTGATGATGTTGCTGATGATGTTGCTGATGATGTTGCTGATGATGTTGCTGGTGATGTTGCTGATGATGTTGCTGATGATGTTGCTGATGATGACGTGAGACGGTGTGGTATGCCCGGAGGCGGTGTTGTATGCCCGGAGGCGGTGTTGTATGCCCGGAGGCGGTGTGGTATGCCCGGAGGCGGTGTTGTATGCCCGGAGGCGGTGTTGTATGCCCGGAGGCGGTGTGGTATGCCCGGAGGCGGTGTTGTATGCCCGGAGGCGGTGTTGTATGCCCTGAGGCGGTCTGGTATGCCCGGAGGCGGTGTAGTATGCCCGGAGGCGGTGTTGTATGCCCGGAGGCGGTGTGGTATGCCCGGAGGCGGTGCAGTATGCCCGGAGGCGGTGTTGTATGCCCGGAGGCGGTGTGGTATGCCCGGAGGCGGTGTAGTATGCCCGGAGGCGGTGTTGTATGCCCGGAGGCGGTGTGGTATGCCCGGAGGCGGTGTAGTATGCCCGGAGGCGGTGTTGTATGCCCGGAGGCGGTGTGGTATGCCCGGAGGCGGTACAACACCGCCTCCGGGCATGATGATGATAATGATGATGATGATGATGATGATGATGATGATGATGATGATGATGATGATGATGATGATGATGATGATGATGATGATGATGATGATGATGATGATGATGATGATGATGATGATGATGATGATGATGATGATGATGATGATGATGATGATGATGATGATGATGATGATGATGATGATGATGATGATGATGTTGCTGATGATGATGTTGCTGATGATGATGTTGCTGATGATGATGTTGTTGATGATGTTGCTGATGATGTTGCTGATGATGTTGCTGATGATGTTGCTGATGATGTTGATGATGATGTTGATGATGATGTTGATGATGATGTTGATGATGATGTTGATGATGATGTTGATGATGATGTTGATGATGATGTTGATGATGATGTTGATGATGATGTTGATGTTGATGATGATGTTAATGATGATGTTGATGATGATGTTGATGATGATGTTGCTGATGATGTTGCTGATGATGTTGCTGATGATGTTGCTGGTGATGTTGCTGATGATGTTGCTGATGATGTTGCTGATGATGTTGCTGATGATGACGTGAGACGGTGTGGTATGCCCGTTTGCGGTGTTGTATGCCCGGAGGCGGTGTTGCATGCCCGGAGGCGGTGTGGTATGCCCGGAGGCGGTGTTGTATGCCCGGAGGCGGTGTTGTATGCCCGGAGGCGGTGTAGTATGCCCGGAGGCGGTGTAGTATGCCCGGAGGCGGTGTTGTATGCCCGGAGGCGGTGTGGTATGCCCGGAGGCGGTGTAGTATGCCCGGAGGCGGTGTTGTATGCCCGGAGGCGGTGTGGTATGCCCGGAGGCGGTACAACACCGCCTCCGGGCATGATGATGATAATGATGATGATGATGATGATGATGATGATGATGATGATGATGATGATGATGATGATGATGATGATGATGATGATGATGATGATGATGATGATGATGATGATGATGATGATGATGATGATGATGATGATGATGATGATGATGATGATGATGATGATGATGATGATGATGATGATGATGATGATGATGATGATGATGTTGCTGATGATGATGTTGCTGATGATGATGTTGCTGATGATGATGTTGTTGATGATGTTGCTGATGATGTTGCTGATGATGTTGCTGATGATGTTCCTGATGATGTTGATGATGATGTTGATGATGATGTTGATGATGATGTTGATGATGATGTTGCTGATGATGTTGCTGATGATGTTGCTGATGATGTTGCTGATGATGTTGCTGATGATGTTGCTGATGATGTTGCTGGTGATGTTGCTGATGATGTTGCTGATGATGTTGCTGATGATGACGTGAGACGGTGTGGTATGCCCGGAGGCGGTGTTGTATGCCCGGAGGCGGTGTTGTATGCCCGGAGGCGGTGTGGTATGCCCGGAGGCGGTGTTGTATGCCCGGAGGCGGTGTTGTATGCCCGGAGGCGGTGTGGTATGCCCGGAGGCGGTGTTGTATGCCCGGAGGCGGTGTTGTATGCCCTGAGGCGGTCTGGTATGCCCGGAGGCGGTGTAGTATGCCCGGAGGCGGTGTTGTATGCCCGGAGGCGGTGTGGTATGCCCGGAGGCGGTGCAGTATGCCCGGAGGCGGTGTTGTATGCCCGGAGGCGGTGTGGTATGCCCGGAGGCGGTGTAGTATGCCCGGAGGCGGTGTTGTATGCCCGGAGGCGGTGTGGTATGCCCGGAGGCGGTGTAGTATGCCCGGAGGCGGTGTTGTATGCCCGGAGGCGGTGTGGTATGCCCGGAGGCGGTACAACACCGCCTCCGGGCATGATGATGATAATGATGATGATGATGATGATGATGATGATGATGATGATGATGATGATGATGATGATGATGATGATGATGATGATGATGATGATGATGATGATGATGATGATGATGATGATGATGATGATGATGATGATGATGATGATGATGATGATGATGATGATGATGATGATGATGATGATGATGATGATGATGATGATGATGATGATGATGATGATGATGATGATGATGTTGCTGATGATGATGTTGCTGATGATGATGTTGCTGATGATGATGTTGTTGATGATGTTGCTGATGATGTTGCTGATGATGTTGCTGATGATGTTGCTGATGATGTTGATGATGATGTTGATGATGATGTTGATGATGATGTTGATGATGATGTTGATGATGATGTTGATGATGATGTTGATGATGATGTTGATGATGATGTTGATGATGATGTTGATGTTGATGATGATGTTAATGATGATGTTGATGATGATGTTGATGATGATGTTGCTGATGATGTTGCTGATGATGTTGCTGATGATGTTGCTGGTGATGTTGCTGATGATGTTGCTGATGATGTTGCTGATGATGTTGCTGATGATGACGTGAGACGGTGTGGTATGCCCGTTTGCGGTGTTGTATGCCCGGAGGCGGTGTTGCATGCCCGGAGGCGGTGTGGTATGCCCGGAGGCGGTGTTGTATGCCCGGAGGCGGTGTTGTATGCCCGGAGGCGGTGTAGTATGCCCGGAGGCGGTGTAGTATGCCGGAGGCGGTGTTGTATGCCCGGAGGCGGTGTGGTATGCCCGGAGGCGGTGTAGTATGCCCGGAGGCGGTGTTGTATGCCCAGAGGCGGTGTGGTATGCCCGGAGGCGGTACAACACCGCCTCCGGGCATGATGATGATAATGATGATGATGATGATGATGATGATGATGATGATGATGATGATGATGATGATGATGATGATGATGATGATGATGATGATGATGATGATGATGATGATGATGATGATGATGATGATGATGATGATGATGATGATGATGATGATGATGATGATGATGATGATGATGATGATGATGATGATGATGATGATGATGATGATGATGATGATGATGATGATGATGATGATGATGTTGCTGATGATGATGTTGCTGATGATGATGTTGCTGATGATGATGTTGTTGATGATGTTGCTGATGATGTTGCTGATGATGTTCCTGATGATGTTCCTGATGATGTTGATGATTATGTTGATGATGATGTTGATGATGATGTTGCTGATGATGTTGCTGATGATGTTGCTGATGATGTTGCTGATGATGTTGCTGATGATGTTGCTGATGATGTTGCTGATGATGTTGCTGGTGATGTTGCTGATGATGTTGCTGATGATGTTGCTGATGATGACGTGAGACGGTGTGGTATGCCCGGAGGCGGTGTTGTATGCCCGGAGGCGGTGTTGTATGCCCGGAGGCGGTGTGGTATGCCCGGAGGCGGTGTTGTATGCCCGGAGGCGGTGTTGTATGCCCGGAGGCGGTGTGGTATGCCCGGAGGCGGTGTTGTATGCCCGGAGGCGGTGTTGTATGCCCTGAGGCGGTCTGGTATGCCCGGAGGCGGTGTAGTATGCCCGGAGGCGGTGTTGTATGCCCGGAGGCGGTGTGGTATGCCCGGAGGCGGTGCAGTATGCCCGGAGGCGGTGTTGTATGCCCGGAGGCGGTGTGGTATGCCCGGAGGCGGTGTAGTATGCCCGGAGGCGGTGTTGTATGCCCGGAGGCGGTGTGGTATGCCCGGAGGCGGTGTAGTATGCCCGGAGGCGGTGTTGTATGCCCGGAGGCGGTGTGGTATGCCCGGAGGCGGTACAACACCGCCTCCGGGCATGATGATGATAATGATGATGATGATGATGATGATGATGATGATGATGATGATGATGATGATGATGATGATGATGATGATGATGA
>JAXIVJ010003572.1:12500-32500 GCA_036785665.1 Chirona hameri
GCGGTGTTGTATGCCCGGAGGCGGTGTGGTATGCCCGGAGGCGGTGTAGTATGCCCGGAGGCGGTGTTGTATGCCCGGAGGCGGTGTGGTATGCCCGGAGGCGGTACAACACCGCCTCCGGGCATGATGATGATAATGATGATGATGATGATGATGATGATGATGATGATGATGATGATGATGATGATGATGATGATGATGATGATGATGATGATGATGATGATGATGATGATGATGATGATGATGATGATGATGATGATGATGATGATGATGATGATGATGATGATGATGATGATGATGATGATGATGATGATGATGATGATGATGATGATGATGATGATGATGATGATGATGATGATGATGTTGCTGATGATGATGTTGCTGATGATGATGTTGCTGATGATGATGTTGTTGATGATGTTGCTGATGATGTTGCTGATGATGTTCCTGATGATGTTCCTGATGATGTTGATGATTATGTTGATGATGATGTTGATGATGATGTTGCTGATGATGTTGCTGATGATGTTGCTGATGATGTTGCTGATGATGTTGCTGATGATGTTGCTGATGATGTTGCTGATGATGTTGCTGGTGATGTTGCTGATGATGTTGCTGATGATGTTGCTGATGATGACGTGAGACGGTGTGGTATGCCCGGAGGCGGTGTTGTATGCCCGGAGGCGGTGTTGTATGCCCGGAGGCGGTGTGGTATGCCCGGAGGCGGTGTTGTATGCCCGGAGGCGGTGTTGTATGCCCGGAGGCGGTGTGGTATGCCCGGAGGCGGTGTTGTATGCCCGGAGGCGGTGTTGTATGCCCTGAGGCGGTCTGGTATGCCCGGAGGCGGTGTAGTATGCCCGGAGGCGGTGTTGTATGCCCGGAGGCGGTGTGGTATGCCCGGAGGCGGTGCAGTATGCCCGGAGGCGGTGTTGTATGCCCGGAGGCGGTGTGGTATGCCCGGAGGCGGTGTAGTATGCCCGGAGGCGGTGTTGTATGCCCGGAGGCGGTGTGGTATGCCCGGAGGCGGTGTAGTATGCCCGGAGGCGGTGTTGTATGCCCGGAGGCGGTGTGGTATGCCCGGAGGCGGTACAACACCGCCTCCGGGCATGATGATGATAATGATGATGATGATGATGATGATGATGATGATGATGATGATGATGATGATGATGATGATGATGATGATGATGATGATGATGATGATGATGATGATGATGATGATGATGATGATGATGATGATGATGATGATGATGATGATGATGATGATGATGATGATGATGATGATGATGATGATGATGATGATGTTGCTGATGATGATGTTGCTGATGATGATGTTGCTGATGATGATGTTGTTGATGATGTTGCTGATGATGTTGCTGATGATGTTGCTGATGATGTTGCTGATGATGTTGATGATGATGTTGATGATGATGTTGATGATGATGTTGATGATGATGTTGATGATGATGTTGATGATGATGTTGATGATGATGTTGATGATGATGTTGATGATGATGTTGATGTTGATGATGATGTTAATGATGATGTTGATGATGATGTTGATGATGATGTTGCTGATGATGTTGCTGATGATGTTGCTGATGATGTTGCTGGTGATGTTGCTGATGATGTTGCTGATGATGTTGCTGATGATGTTGCTGATGATGACGTGAGACGGTGTGGTATGCCCGTTTGCGGTGTTGTATGCCCGGAGGCGGTGTTGCATGCCCGGAGGCGGTGTGGTATGCCCGGAGGCGGTGTTGTATGCCCGGAGGCGGTGTTGTATGCCCGGAGGCGGTGTAGTATGCCCGGAGGCGGTGTAGTATGCCCGGAGGCGGTGTTGTATGCCCGGAGGCGGTGTGGTATGCCCGGAGGCGGTGTAGTATGCCCGGAGGCGGTGTTGTATGCCCGGAGGCGGTGTGGTATGCCCGGAGGCGGTACAACACCGCCTCCGGGCATGATGATGATAATGATGATGATGATGATGATGATGATGATGATGATGATGATGATGATGATGATGATGATGATGATGATGATGATGATGATGATGATGATGATGATGATGATGATGATGATGATGATGATGATGATGATGATGATGATGATGATGATGATGATGATGATGATGATGATGATGATGATGATGATGATGATGATGATGATGATGATGATGTTGCTGATGATGATGTTGCTGATGATGATGTTGCTGATGATGATGTTGTTGATGATGTTGCTGATGATGTTGCTGATGATGTTGCTGATGATGTTGCTGATGATGTTGATGATGATGTTGATGATGATGTTGATGATGATGTTGATGATGATGTTGATGATGATGTTGCTGATGATGTTGCTGATGATGTTGCTGATGATGTTGCTGATGATGTTGCTGATGATGTTGCTGGTGATGTTGCTGATGATGTTGCTGATGATGTTGCTGATGATGACGTGAGACGGTGTGGTATGCCCGGAGGCGGTGTTGTATGCCCGGAGGCGGTGTTGTATGCCCGGAGGCGGTGTGGTATGCCCGGAGGCGGTGTTGTATGCCCGGAGGCGGTGTTGTATGCCCGGAGGCGGTGTGGTATGCCCGGAGGCGGTGTTGTATGCCCGGAGGCGGTGTTGTATGCCCTGAGGCGGTCTGGTATGCCCGGAGGCGGTGTAGTATGCCCGGAGGCGGTGTTGTATGCCCGGAGGCGGTGTGGTATGCCCGGAGGCGGTGCAGTATGCCCGGAGGCGGTGTTGTATGCCCGGAGGCGGTGTGGTATGCCCGGAGGCGGTGTAGTATGCCCGGAGGCGGTGTTGTATGCCCGGAGGCGGTGTGGTATGCCCGGAGGCGGTGTAGTATGCCCGGAGGCGGTGTTGTATGCCCGGAGGCGGTGTGGTATGCCCGGAGGCGGTACAACACCGCCTCCGGGCATGATGATGATAATGATGATGATGATGATGATGATGATGATGATGATGATGATGATGATGATGATGATGATGATGATGATGATGATGATGATGATGATGATGATGATGATGATGATGATGATGATGATGATGATGATGATGATGATGATGATGATGATGATGATGATGATGATGATGATGATGATGATGATGATGCTGATGATGATGTTGCTGATGATGATGTTGCTGATGATGATGTTGTTGATGATGTTGCTGATGATGTTGCTGATGATGTTGCTGATGATGTTGCTGATGATGTTGATGATGATGTTGATGATGATGTTGATGATGATGTTGATGATGATGTTGATGATGATGTTGATGATGATGTTGCTGATGATGTTGCTGATGATGTTGCTGATGATATTGCTGATGATGTTGCTGATGATGTTGCTGGTGATGTTGCTGATGATGTTGCTGATGATGTTGCTGATGATGACGTGAGACGGTGTGGTATGCCCGGAGGCGGTGTTGTATGCCCGGAGGCGGTGTTGTATGCCCGGAGGCGGTGTGGTATGCCCGGAGGCGGTGTTGTATGCCCGGAGGCGGTGTTGTATGCCCGGAGGCGGTGTGGTATGCCCGGAGGCGGTGTTGTATGCCCGGAGGCGGTGTTGTATGCCCTGAGGCGGTCTGGTATGCCCGGAGGCGGTGTAGTATGCCCGGAGGCGGTGTTGTATGCCCGGAGGCGGTGTGGTATGCCCGGAGGCGGTGCAGTATGCCCGGAGGCGGTGTTGTATGCCCGGAGGCGGTGTGGTATGCCCGGAGGCGGTGTAGTATGCCCGGAGGCGGTGTTGTATGCCCGGAGGCGGTGTGGTATGCCCGGAGGCGGTGTAGTATGCCCGGAGGCGGTGTTGTATGCCCGGAGGCGGTGTGGTATGCCCGGAGGCGGTACAACACCGCCTCCGGGCATGATGATGATAATGATGATGATGATGATGATGATGATGATGATGATGATGATGATGATGATGATGATGATGATGATGATGATGATGATGATGATGATGATGATGATGATGATGATGATGATGATGATGATGATGATGATGATGATGATGATGATGATGATGATGATGATGATGATGATTATGATGATGATGATGATGATGATGATGATGATGATGATGATGATGATGATGATGTTGCTGATGATGATGTTGCTGATGATGATGTTGCTGATGATGATGTTGTTGATGATGTTGCTGATGATGTTGCTGATGATGTTGCTGATGATGTTGCTGATGATGTTGATGATGAAGTTGATGATGATGTTGATCATGATGTTGATGATGATGTTGATGATGATGTTGATGATGATGTTGATGATGATGTTGATGATGATGTTGATGATGATGTTGATGTTGATGATGATGTTAATGATGATGTTGATGATGATGTTGATGATGATGTTGCTGATGATGTTGCTGATGATGTTGCTGATGATGTTGCTGGTGATGTTGCTGATGATGTTGCTGATGATGTTGCTGATGATGTTGCTGATGATGACGTGAGACGGTGTGGTATGCCCGTTTGCGGTGTTGTATGCCCGGAGGCGGTGTTGCATGCCCGGAGGCGGTGTGGTATGCCCGGAGGCGGTGTTGTATGCCCGGAGGCGGTGTTGTATGCCCGGAGGCGGTGTAGTATGCCCGGAGGCGGTGTAGTATGCCCGGAGGCGGTGTTGTATGCCCGGAGGCGGTGTGGTATGCCCGGAGGCGGTGTAGTATGCCCGGAGGCGGTGTTGTATGCCCGGAGGCGGTGTGGTATGCCCGGAGGCGGTACAACACCGCCTCCGGGCATGATGATGATAATGATGATGATGATGATGATGATGATGATGATGATGATGATGATGATGATGATGATGATGATGATGATGATGATGATGATGATGATGATGATGATGATGATGATGATGATGATGATGATGATGATGATGATGATGATGATGATGATGATGATGATGATGATGATGATGATGATGATGATGATGATGATGATGATGATGATGATGATGATGATGATGATGATGATGATGATGTTGCTGATGATGATGTTGCTGATGATGATGTTGCTGATGATGATGTTGTTGATGATGTTGCTGATGATGTTGCTGATGATGTTGCTGATGATGTTGCTGATGATGTTGATGATGATGTTGATGATGATGTTGATGATGATGTTGATGATGATGTTGATGATGATGTTGCTGATGATGTTGCTGATGATGTTGCTGATGATGTTGCTGATGATGTTGCTGATGATGTTGCTGGTGATGTTGCTGATGATGTTGCTGATGATGTTGCTGATGATGACGTGAGACGGTGTGGTATGCCCGGAGGCGGTGTTGTATGCCCGGAGGCGGTGTTGTATGCCCGGAGGCGGTGGTATGCCCGGAGGCGGTGTTGTATGCCCGGAGGCGGTGTTGTATGCCCGGAGGCGGTGTGGTATGCCCGGAGGCGGTGTTGTATGCCCGGAGGCGGTGTTGTATGCCCTGAGGCGGTCTGGTATGCCCGGAGGCGGTGTAGTATGCCCGGAGGCGGTGTTGTATGCCCGGAGGCGGTGTGGTATGCCCGGAGGCGGTGCAGTATGCCCGGAGGCGGTGTTGTATGCCCGGAGGCGGTGTGGTATGCCCGGAGGCGGTGTAGTATGCCCGGAGGCGGTGTTGTATGCCCGGAGGCGGTGTGGTATGCCCGGAGGCGGTGTAGTATGCCCGGAGGCGGTGTTGTATGCCCGGAGGCGGTGTGGTATGCCCGGAGGCGGTACAACACCGCCTCCGGGCATGATGATGATAATGATGATGATGATGATGATGATGATGATGATGATGATGATGATGATGATGATGATGATGATGATGATGATGATGATGATGATGATGATGATGATGATGATGATGATGATGATGATGATGATGATGATGATGATGATGATGATGATGATGTTGCTGATGATGATGTTGCTGATGATGATGTTGCTGATGATGATGTTGTTGATGATGTTGCTGATGATGTTGCTGATGATGTTGCTGATGATGTTCCTGATGATGTTGATGATGATGTTGATGATGATGTTGATGATGATGTTGATGATGATGTTGCTGATGATGTTGCTGATGATGTTGCTGATGATGTTGCTGATGATGTTGCTGATGATGTTGCTGATGATGTTGCTGGTGATGTTGCTGATGATGTTGCTGATGATGTTGCTGATGATGACGTGAGACGGTGTGGTATGCCCGGAGGCGGTGTTGTATGCCCGGAGGCGGTGTTGTATGCCCGGAGGCGGTGTGGTATGCCCGGAGGCGGTGTTGTATGCCCGGAGGCGGTGTTGTATGCCCGGAGGCGGTGTGGTATGCCCGGAGGCGGTGTTGTATGCCCGGAGGCGGTGTTGTATGCCCTGAGGCGGTCTGGTATGCCCGGAGGCGGTGTAGTATGCCCGGAGGCGGTGTTGTATGCCCGGAGGCGGTGTGGTATGCCCGGAGGCGGTGCAGTATGCCCGGAGGCGGTGTTGTATGCCCGGAGGCGGTGTGGTATGCCCGGAGGCGGTGTAGTATGCCCGGAGGCGGTGTTGTATGCCCGGAGGCGGTGTGGTATGCCCGGAGGCGGTGTAGTATGCCCGGAGGCGGTGTTGTATGCCCGGAGGCGGTGTGGTATGCCCGGAGGCGGTACAACACCGCCTCCGGGCATGATGATGATAATGATGATGATGATGATGATGATGATGATGATGATGATGATGATGATGATGATGATGATGATGATGATGATGATGATGATGATGATGATGATGATGATGATGATGATGATGATGATGATGATGATGATGATGATGATGATGATGATGATGATGATGATGATGATGATGATGATGATGATGATGATGATGATGATGATGATGATGATGATGATGATGATGATGATGTTGCTGATGATGATGTTGCTGATGATGATGTTGCTGATGATGATGTTGTTGATGATGTTGCTGATGATGTTGCTGATGATGTTGCTGATGATGTTGCTGATGATGTTGATGATGATGTTGATGATGATGTTGATGATGATGTTGATGATGATGTTGATGATGATGTTGATGATGATGTTGATGATGATGTTGATGATGATGTTGATGATGATGTTGATGTTGATGATGATGTTAATGATGATGTTGATGATGATGTTGATGATGATGTTGCTGATGATGTTGCTGATGATGTTGCTGATGATGTTGCTGGTGATGTTGCTGATGATGTTGCTGATGATGTTGCTGATGATGTTGCTGATGATGACGTGAGACGGTGTGGTATGCCCGTTTGCGGTGTTGTATGCCCGGAGGCGGTGTTGCATGCCCGGAGGCGGTGTGGTATGCCCGGAGGCGGTGTTGTATGCCCGGAGGCGGTGTTGTATGCCCGGAGGCGGTGTAGTATGCCCGGAGGCGGTGTAGTATGCCCGGAGGCGGTGTTGTATGCCCGGAGGCGGTGTGGTATGCCCGGAGGCGGTGTAGTATGCCCGGAGGCGGTGTTGTATGCCCGGAGGCGGTGTGGTATGCCCGGAGGCGGTACAACACCGCCTCCGGGCATGATGATGATAATGATGATGATGATGATGATGATGATGATGATGATGATATGATGATGATGATGATGATGATGATGATGATGATGATGATGATGATGATGATGATGATGATGATGATGATGATGATGATGATGATGATGATGATGATGATGATGATGATGATGATGATGATGATGATGATGATGATGATGATGATGATGATGATGATGATGATGATGATGATGATGATGATGATGATGATGATGATGATGTTGCTGATGATGATGTTGCTGATGATGATGTTGCTGATGATGATGTTGTTGATGATGTTGCTGATGATGTTGCTGATGATGTTGCTGATGATGTTCCTGATGATGTTGAAGATGATGTTGATGATGATGTTGATGATGATGTTGATGATGATGTTGCTGATGATGTTGCTGATGATGTTGCTGATGATGTTGCTGATGATGTTGCTGATGATGTTGCTGATGATGTTGCTGGTGATGTTGCTGATGATGTTGCTGATGATGTTGCTGATGATGACGTGAGACGGTGTGGTATGCCCGGAGGCGGTGTTGTATGCCCGGAGGCGGTGTTGTATGCCCGGAGGCGGTGTGGTATGCCCGGAGGCGGTGTTGTATGCCCGGAGGCGGTGTTGTATGCCCGGAGGCGGTGTGGTATGCCCGGAGGCGGTGTTGTATGCCCGGAGGCGGTGTTGTATGCCCTGAGGCGGTCTGGTATGCCCGGAGGCGGTGTAGTATGCCCGGAGGCGGTGTTGTATGCCCGGAGGCGGTGTGGTATGCCCGGAGGCGGTGCAGTATGCCCGGAGGCGGTGTTGTATGCCCGGAGGCGGTGTGGTATGCCCGGAGGCGGTGTAGTATGCCCGGAGGCGGTGTTGTATGCCCGGAGGCGGTGTGGTATGCCCGGAGGCGGTGTAGTATGCCCGGAGGCGGTGTTGTATGCCCGGAGGCGGTGTGGTATGCCCGGAGGCGGTACAACACCGCCTCCGGGCATGATGATGATAATGATGATGATGATGATGATGATGATGATGATGATGATGATGATGATGATGATGATGATGATGATGATGATGATGATGATGATGATGATGATGATGATGATGATGATGATGATGATGATGATGATGATGATGATGATGATGATGATGATGATGATGATGATGATGATGATGATGATGATGATGATGATGATGATGATGATGATGATGATGATGATGATGATGATGTGTGCTGATGATGATGTTGCTGATGATGATGTTGCTGATGATGATGTTGTTGATGATGTTGCTGATGATGTTGCTGATGATGTTGCTGATGATGTTGCTGATGATGTTGATGATGATGTTGATGATGATGTTGATGATGATGTTGATGATGATGTTGATGATGATGTTGATGATGATGTTGATGATGATGTTGATGATGATGTTGATGATGATGTTGATGTTGATGATGATGTTAATGATGATGTTGATGATGATGTTGATGATGATGTTGCTGATGATGTTGCTGATGATGTTGCTGATGATGTTGCTGGTGATGTTGCTGATGATGTTGCTGATGATGTTGCTGATGATGTTGCTGATGATGACGTGAGACGGTGTGGTATGCCCGTTTGCGGTGTTGTATGCCCGGAGGCGGTGTTGCATGCCCGGAGGCGGTGTGGTATGCCCGGAGGCGGTGTTGTATGCCCGGAGGCGGTGTTGTATGCCCGGAGGCGGTGTAGTATGCCCGGAGGCGGTGTAGTATGCCCGGAGGCGGTGTTGTATGCCCGGAGGCGGTGTGGTATGCCCGGAGGCGGTGTAGTATGCCCGGAGGCGGTGTTGTATGCCCGGAGGCGGTGTGGTATGCCCGGAGGCGGTACAACACCGCCTCCGGGCATGATGATGATAATGATGATGATGATGATGATGATGATGATGATGATGATGATGATGATGATGATGATGATGATGATGATGATGATGATGATGATGATGATGATGATGATGATGATGATGATGATGATGATGATGATGATGATGATGATGATGATGATGATGATGATGATGATGATGATGATGATGATGATGATGATGATGATGATGATGATGATGATGATGATGATGATGATGATGATGATGTTGCTGATGATGATGTTGCTGATGATGATGTTGCTGATGATGATGTTGTTGATGATGTTGCTGATGATGTTGCTGATGATGTTCCTGATGATGTTCCTGATGATGTTGATGATTATGTTGATGATGATGTTGATGATGATGTTGCTGATGATGTTGCTGATGATGTTGCTGATGATGTTGCTGATGATGTTGCTGATGATGTTGCTGATGATGTTGCTGATGATGTTGCTGGTGATGTTGCTGATGATGTTGCTGATGATGTTGCTGATGATGACGTGAGACGGTGTGGTATGCCCGGAGGCGGTGTTGTATGCCCGGAGGCGGTGTTGTATGCCCGGAGGCGGTGTGGTATGCCCGGAGGCGGTGTTGTATGCCCGGAGGCGGTGTTGTATGCCCGGAGGCGGTGTGGTATGCCCGGAGGCGGTGTTGTATGCCCGGAGGCGGTGTTGTATGCCCTGAGGCGGTCTGGTATGCCCGGAGGCGGTGTAGTATGCCCGGAGGCGGTGTTGTATGCCCGGAGGCGGTGTGGTATGCCCGGAGGCGGTGCAGTATGCCCGGAGGCGGTGTTGTATGCCCGGAGGCGGTGTGGTATGCCCGGAGGCGGTGTAGTATGCCCGGAGGCGGTGTTGTATGCCCGGAGGCGGTGTGGTATGCCCGGAGGCGGTGTAGTATGCCCGGAGGCGGTGTTGTATGCCCGGAGGCGGTGTGGTATGCCCGGAGGCGGTACAACACCGCCTCCGGGCATGATGATGATAATGATGATGATGATGATGATGATGATGATGATGATGATGATGATGATGATGATGATGATGATGATGATGATGATGATGATGATGATGATGATGATGATGATGATGATGATGATGATGATGATGATGATGATGATGATGATGATGATGATGATGATGATGATGATGATGATGATGATGATGATGATGTTGCTGATGATGATGTTGCTGATGATGATGTTGCTGATGATGATGTTGTTGATGATGTTGCTGATGATGTTGCTGATGATGTTGCTGATGATGTTGCTGATGATGTTGATGATGATGTTGATGATGATGTTGATGATGATGTTGATGATGATGTTGATGATGATGTTGATGATGATGTTGATGATGATGTTGATGATGATGTTGATGATGATGTTGATGTTGATGATGATGTTAATGATGATGTTGATGATGATGTTGATGATGATGTTGCTGATGATGTTGCTGATGATGTTGCTGATGATGTTGCTGGTGATGTTGCTGATGATGTTGCTGATGATGTTGCTGATGATGTTGCTGATGATGACGTGAGACGGTGTGGTATGCCCGTTTGCGGTGTTGTATGCCCGGAGGCGGTGTTGCATGCCCGGAGGCGGTGTGGTATGCCCGGAGGCGGTGTTGTATGCCCGGAGGCGGTGTTGTATGCCCGGAGGCGGTGTAGTATGCCCGGAGGCGGTGTAGTATGCCCGGAGGCGGTGTTGTATGCCCGGAGGCGGTGTGGTATGCCCGGAGGCGGTGTAGTATGCCCGGAGGCGGTGTTGTATGCCCGGAGGCGGTGTGGTATGCCCGGAGGCGGTACAACACCGCCTCCGGGCATGATGATGATAATGATGATGATGATGATGATGATGATGATGATGATGATGATGATGATGATGATGATGATGATGATGATGATGATGATGATGATGATGATGATGATGATGATGATGATGATGATGATGATGATGATGATGATGATGATGATGATGATGATGATGATGATGATGATATGATGATGATGATGATGATGATGATGATGTTGCTGATGATGATGTTGCTGATGATGATGTTGCTGATGATGATGTTGTTGATGATGTTGCTGATGATGTTGCTGATGATGTTGCTGATGATGTTGCTGATGATGTTGATGATGATGTTGATGATGATGTTGATGATGATGTTGATGATGATGTTGATGATGATGTTGATGATGATGTTGATGATGATGTTGATGATGATGTTGATGATGATGTTGATGTTGATGATGATGTTAATGATGATGTTGATGATGATGTTGATGATGATGTTGCTGATGATGTTGCTGATGATGTTGCTGATGATGTTGCTGGTGATGTTGCTGATGATGTTGCTGATGATGTTGCTGATGATGTTGCTGATGATGACGTGAGACGGTGTGGTATGCCCGTTTGCGGTGTTGTATGCCCGGAGGCGGTGTTGCATGCCCGGAGGCGGTGTGGTATGCCCGGAGGCGGTGTTGTATGCCCGGAGGCGGTGTTGTATGCCCGGAGGCGGTGTAGTATGCCCGGAGGCGGTGTAGTATGCCCGGAGGCGGTGTTGTATGCCCGGAGGCGGTGTGGTATGCCCGGAGGCGGTGTAGTATGCCCGGAGGCGGTGTTGTATGCCCGGAGGCGGTGTGGTATGCCCGGAGGCGGTACAACACCGCCTCCGGGCATGATGATGATAATGATGATGATGATGATGATGATGATGATGATGATGATGATGATGATGATGATGATGATGATGATGATGATGATGATGATGATGATGATGATGATGATGATGATGATGATGATGATGATGATGATGATGATGATGATGATGATGATGATGATGATGATGATGATGATGATGATGATGATGATGATGATGATGATGATGATGATGATGATGATGATGATGATGATGATGATGATGATGATGATGTTGCTGATGATGATGTTGCTGATGATGATGTTGCTGATGATGATGTTGTTGATGATGTTGCTGATGATGTTGCTGATGATGTTGCTGATGATGTTCCTGATGATGTTGAAGATGATGTTGATGATGATGTTGATGATGATGTTGATGATGATGTTGCTGATGATGTTGCTGATGATGTTGCTGATGATGTTGCTGATGATGTTGCTGATGATGTTGCTGATGATGTTGCTGGTGATGTTGCTGATGATGTTGCTGATGATGTTGCTGATGATGACGTGAGACGGTGTGGTATGCCCGGAGGCGGTGTTGTATGCCCGGAGGCGGTGTTGTATGCCCGGAGGCGGTGTGGTATGCCCGGAGGCGGTGTTGTATGCCCGGAGGCGGTGTTGTATGCCCGGAGGCGGTGTGGTATGCCCGGAGGCGGTGTTGTATGCCCGGAGGCGGTGTTGTATGCCCTGAGGCGGTCTGGTATGCCCGGAGGCGGTGTAGTATGCCCGGAGGCGGTGTTGTATGCCCGGAGGCGGTGTGGTATGCCCGGAGGCGGTACAACACCGCCTCCGGGCATGATGATGATAATGATGATGATGATGATGATGATGATGATGATGATGATGATGATGATGATGATGATGATGATGATGATGATGATGATGATGATGATGATGATGATGATGATGATGATGATGATGATGATGATGATGATGATGATGATGATGATGATGATGATGATGATGATGATGATGATGATGATGATGATGATGATGATGATGATGATGATGATGATGATGATGATGATGATGATGATGATGATGATGTTGCTGATGATGATGTTGCTGATGATGATGTTGCTGATGATGATGTTGTTGATGATGTTGCTGATGATGTTGCTGATGATGTTGCTGATGATGTTGCTGATGATGTTGATGATGATGTTGATGATGATGTTGATGATGATGTTGATGATGATGTTGATGATGATGTTGATGATGATGTTGATGATGATGTTGATGATGATGTTGATGATGATGTTGATGTTGATGATGATGTTAATGATGATGTTGATGATGATGTTGATGATGATGTTGCTGATGATGTTGCTGATGATGTTGCTGATGATGTTGCTGGTGATGTTGCTGATGATGTTGCTGATGATGTTGCTGATGATGTTGCTGATGATGACGTGAGACGGTGTGGTATGCCCGTTTGCGGTGTTGTATGCCCGGAGGCGGTGTTGCATGCCCGGAGGCGGTGTGGTATGCCCGGAGGCGGTGTTGTATGCCCGGAGGCGGTGTTGTATGCCCGGAGGCGGTGTAGTATGCCCGGAGGCGGTGTAGTATGCCCGGAGGCGGTGTTGTATGCCCGGAGGCGGTGTGGTATGCCCGGAGGCGGTGTAGTATGCCCGGAGGCGGTGTTGTATGCCCGGAGGCGGTGTGGTATGCCCGGAGGCGGTACAACACCGCCTCCGGGCATGATGATGATAATGATGATGATGATGATGATGATGATGATGATGATGATGATGATGATGATGATGATGATGATGATGATGATGATGATGATGATGATGATGATGATGATGATGATGATGATGATGATGATGATGATGATGATGATGATGATGATGATGATGATGATGATGATGATGATGATGATGATGATGATGATGATGATGATGATGATGATGATGATGATGATGATGATGATGATGTTGCTGATGATGATGTTGCTGATGATGATGTTGTTGATGATGTTGCTGATGATGTTGCTGATGATGTTCCTGATGATGTTCCTGATGATGTTGATGATTATGTTGATGATGATGTTGATGATGATGTTGCTGATGATGTTGCTGATGATGTTGCTGATGATGTTGCTGATGATGTTGCTGATGATGTTGCTGATGATGTTGCTGATGATGTTGCTGGTGATGTTGCTGATGATGTTGCTGATGATGTTGCTGATGATGACGTGAGACGGTGTGGTATGCCCGGAGGCGGTGTTGTATGCCCGGAGGCGGTGTTGTATGCCCGGAGGCGGTGTGGTATGCCCGGAGGCGGTGTTGTATGCCCGGAGGCGGTGTTGTATGCCCGGAGGCGGTGTGGTATGCCCGGAGGCGGTGTTGTATGCCCGGAGGCGGTGTTGTATGCCCTGAGGCGGTCTGGTATGCCCGGAGGCGGTGTAGTATGCCCGGAGGCGGTGTTGTATGCCCGGAGGCGGTGTGGTATGCCCGGAGGCGGTGCAGTATGCCCGGAGGCGGTGTTGTATGCCCGGAGGCGGTGTGGTATGCCCGGAGGCGGTGTAGTATGCCCGGAGGCGGTGTTGTATGCCCGGAGGCGGTGTGGTATGCCCGGAGGCGGTGTAGTATGCCCGGAGGCGGTGTTGTATGCCCGGAGGCGGTGTGGTATGCCCGGAGGCGGTACAACACCGCCTCCGGGCATGATGATGATAATGATGATGATGATGATGATGATGATGATGATGATGATGATGATGATGATGATGATGATGATGATGATGATGATGATGATGATGATGATGATGATGATGATGATGATGATGATGATGATGATGATGATGATGATGATGATGATGATGATGATGATGATGATGATGATGATGATGATGATGATGATGATGTTGCTGATGATGATGTTGCTGATGATGATGTTGCTGATGATGATGTTGTTGATGATGTTGCTGATGATGTTGCTGATGATGTTGCTGATGATGTTGCTGATGATGTTGATGATGATGTTGATGATGATGTTGATGATGATGTTGATGATGATGTTGATGATGATGTTGATGATGATGTTGATGATGATGTTGATGATGATGTTGATGATGATGTTGATGTTGATGATGATGTTAATGATGATGTTGATGATGATGTTGATGATGATGTTGCTGATGATGTTGCTGATGATGTTGCTGATGATGTTGCTGGTGATGTTGCTGATGATGTTGCTGATGATGTTGCTGATGATGTTGCTGATGATGACGTGAGACGGTGTGGTATGCCCGTTTGCGGTGTTGTATGCCCGGAGGCGGTGTTGCATGCCCGGAGGCGGTGTGGTATGCCCGGAGGCGGTGTTGTATGCCCGGAGGCGGTGTTGTATGCCCGGAGGCGGTGTAGTATGCCCGGAGGCGGTGTAGTATGCCCGGAGGCGGTGTTGTATGCCCGGAGGCGGTGTGGTATGCCCGGAGGCGGTGTAGTATGCCCGGAGGCGGTGTTGTATGCCCGGAGGCGGTGTGGTATGCCCGGAGGCGGTACAACACCGCCTCCGGGCATGATGATGATAATGATGATGATGATGATGATGATGATGATGATGATGATGATGATGATGATGATGATGATGATGATGATGATGATGATGATGATGATGATGATGATGATGATGATGATGATGATGATGATGATGATGATGATGATGATGATGATGATGATGATGATGATGATGATGATGATGATGATGATGATGATGATGATGATGATGATGTTGCTGATGATGATGTTGCTGATGATGATGTTGCTGATGATGATGTTGTTGATGATGTTGCTGATGATGTTGCTGATGATGTTGCTGATGATGTTGCTGATGATGTTGATGATGATGTTGATGATGATGTTGATGATGATGTTGATGATGATGTTGATGATGATGTTGCTGATGATGTTGCTGATGATGTTGCTGATGATGTTGCTGATGATGTTGCTGATGATGTTGCTGGTGATGTTGCTGATGATGTTGCTGATGATGTTGCTGATGATGACGTGAGACGGTGTGGTATGCCCGGAGGCGGTGTTGTATGCCCGGAGGCGGTGTTGTATGCCCGGAGGCGGTGTGGTATGCCCGGAGGCGGTGTTGTATGCCCGGAGGCGGTGTTGTATGCCCGGAGGCGGTGTGGTATGCCCGGAGGCGGTGTTGTATGCCCGGAGGCGGTGTTGTATGCCCTGAGGCGGTCTGGTATGCCCGGAGGCGGTGTAGTATGCCCGGAGGCGGTGTTGTATGCCCGGAGGCGGTGTGGTATGCCCGGAGGCGGTGCAGTATGCCCGGAGGCGGTGTTGTATGCCCGGAGGCGGTGTGGTATGCCCGGAGGCGGTGTAGTATGCCCGGAGGCGGTGTTGTATGCCCGGAGGCGGTGTGGTATGCCCGGAGGCGGTGTAGTATGCCCGGAGGCGGTGTTGTATGCCCGGAGGCGGTGTGGTATGCCCGGAGGCGGTACAACACCGCCTCCGGGCATGATGATGATAATGATGATGATGATGATGATGATGATGATGATGATGATGATGATGATGATGATGATGATGATGATGATGATGATGATGATGATGATGATGATGATGATGATGATGATGATGATGATGATGATGATGATGATGATGATGATGATGATGATGATGATGATGATGATGATGATGATGATGATGTTGCTGATGATGATGTTGCTGATGATGATGTTGCTGATGATGATGTTGTTGATGATGTTGCTGATGATGTTGCTGATGATGTTGCTGATGATGTTGCTGATGATGTTGATGATGATGTTGATGATGATGTTGATGATGATGTTGATGATGATGTTGATGATGATGTTGCTGATGATGTTGCTGATGATGTTGCTGATGATATTGCTGATGATGTTGCTGATGATGTTGCTGGTGATGTTGCTGATGATGTTGCTGATGATGTTGCTGATGATGACGTGAGACGGTGTGGTATGCCCGGAGGCGGTGTTGTATGCCCGGAGGCGGTGTTGTATGCCCGGAGGCGGTGTGGTATGCCCGGAGGCGGTGTTGTATGCCCGGAGGCGGTGTTGTATGCCCGGAGGCGGTGTGGTATGCCCGGAGGCGGTGTTGTATGCCCGGAGGCGGTGTTGTATGCCCTGAGGCGGTCTGGTATGCCCGGAGGCGGTGTAGTATGCCCGGAGGCGGTGTTGTATGCCCGGAGGCGGTGTGGTATGCCCGGAGGCGGTGCAGTATGCCCGGAGGCGGTGTTGTATGCCCGGAGGCGGTGTGGTATGCCCGGAGGCGGTGTAGTATGCCCGGAGGCGGTGTTGTATGCCCGGAGGCGGTGTGGTATGCCCGGAGGCGGTGTAGTATGCCCGGAGGCGGTGTTGTATGCCCGGAGGCGGTGTGGTATGCCCGGAGGCGGTACAACACCGCCTCCGGGCATGATGATGATAATGATGATGATGATGATGATGATGATGATGATGATGATGATGATGATGATGATGATGATGATGATGATGATGATGATGATGATGATGATGATGATGATGATGATGATGATGATGATGATGATGATGATGATGATGATGATGATGATGATGATGATGATGATGATGATGATTATGATGATGATGATGATGATGATGATGATGATGATGATGATGATGATGATGATGATGATGATGATGTTGCTGATGATGATGTTGCTGATGATGATGTTGCTGATGATGATGTTGTTGATGATGTTGCTGATGATGTTGCTGATGATGTTGCTGATGATGTTGCTGATGATGTTGATGATGAAGTTGATGATGATGTTGATCATGATGTTGATGATGATGTTGATGATGATGTTGATGATGATGTTGATGATGATGTTGATGATGATGTTGATGATGATGTTGATGTTGATGATGATGTTAATGATGATGTTGATGATGATGTTGATGATGATGTTGCTGATGATGTTGCTGATGATGTTGCTGATGATGTTGCTGGTGATGTTGCTGATGATGTTGCTGATGATGTTGCTGATGATGTTGCTGATGATGACGTGAGACGGTGTGGTATGCCCGTTTGCGGTGTTGTATGCCCGGAGGCGGTGTTGCATGCCCGGAGGCGGTGTGGTATGCCCGGAGGCGGTGTTGTATGCCCGGAGGCGGTGTTGTATGCCCGGAGGCGGTGTAGTATGCCCGGAGGCGGTGTAGTATGCCCGGAGGCGGTGTTGTATGCCCGGAGGCGGTGTGGTATGCCCGGAGGCGGTGTAGTATGCCCGGAGGCGGTGTTGTATGCCCGGAGGCGGTGTGGTATGCCCGGAGGCGGTACAACACCGCCTCCGGGCATGATGATGATAATGATGATGATGATGATGATGATGATGATGATGATGATGATGATGATGATGATGATGATGATGATGATGATGATGATGATGATGATGATGATGATGATGATGATGATGATGATGATGATGATGATGATGATGATGATGATGATGATGATGATGATGATGATGATGATGATGATGATGATGATGATGATGATGATGATGATGATGATGATGATGTTGCTGATGATGATGTTGCTGATGATGATGTTGCTGATGATGATGTTGTTGATGATGTTGCTGATGATGTTGCTGATGATGTTGCTGATGATGTTGCTGATGATGTTGATGATGATGTTGATGATGATGTTGATGATGATGTTGATGATGATGTTGATGATGATGTTGCTGATGATGTTGCTGATGATGTTGCTGATGATGTTGCTGATGATGTTGCTGATGATGTTGCTGGTGATGTTGCTGATGATGTTGCTGATGATGTTGCTGATGATGACGTGAGACGGTGTGGTATGCCCGGAGGCGGTGTTGTATGCCCGGAGGCGGTGTTGTATGCCCGGAGGCGGTGTGGTATGCCCGGAGGCGGTGTTGTATGCCCGGAGGCGGTGTTGTATGCCCGGAGGCGGTGTGGTATGCCCGGAGGCGGTGTTGTATGCCCGGAGGCGGTGTTGTATGCCCTGAGGCGGTCTGGTATGCCCGGAGGCGGTGTAGTATGCCCGGAGGCGGTGTTGTATGCCCGGAGGCGGTGTGGTATGCCCGGAGGCGGTGCAGTATGCCCGGAGGCGGTGTTGTATGCCCGGAGGCGGTGTGGTATGCCCGGAGGCGGTGTAGTATGCCCGGAGGCGGTGTTGTATGCCCGGAGGCGGTGTGGTATGCCCGGAGGCGGTGTAGTATGCCCGGAGGCGGTGTTGTATGCCCGGAGGCGGTGTGGTATGCCCGGAGGCGGTACAACACCGCCTCCGGGCATGATGATGATAATGATGATGATGATGATGATGATGATGATGATGATGATGATGATGATGATGATGATGATGATGATGATGATGATGATGATGATGATGATGATGATGATGATGATGATGATGATGATGATGATGATGATGATGATGATGATGATGATGTGTTGCTGATGATGATGTTGCTGATGATGATGTTGCTGATGATGATGTTGTTGATGATGTTGCTGATGATGTTGCTGATGATGTTGCTGATGATGTTCCTGATGATGATGTTCCTGATGATGTTGATGATGATGTTGATGATGATGTTGATGATGATGTTGATGATGATGTTGCTGATGATGTTGCTGATGATGTTGCTGATGATGTTGCTGATGATGTTGCTGATGATGTTGCTGATGATGTTGCTGGTGATGTTGCTGATGATGTTGCTGATGATGTTGCTGATGATGACGTGAGACGGTGTGGTATGCCCGGAGGCGGTGTTGTATGCCCGGAGGCGGTGTTGTATGCCCGGAGGCGGTGTGGTATGCCCGGAGGCGGTGTTGTATGCCCGGAGGCGGTGTTGTATGCCCGGAGGCGGT
>JAXIVJ010003572.1:37500-40000 GCA_036785665.1 Chirona hameri
GATGATGATGATGATGATGATGTTGCTGATGATGATGTTGCTGATGATGATGTTGCTGATGATGATGTTGTTGATGATGTTGCTGATGATGTTGCTGATGATGTTGCTGATGATGTTGCTGATGATGTTGATGATGAAGTTGATGATGATGTTGATCATGATGTTGATGATGATGTTGATGATGATGTTGATGATGATGTTGATGATGATGTTGATGATGATGTTGATGATGATGTTGATGTTGATGATGATGTTAATGATGATGTTGATGATGATGTTGATGATGATGTTGCTGATGATGTTGCTGATGATGTTGCTGATGATGTTGCTGGTGATGTTGCTGATGATGTTGCTGATGATGTTGCTGATGATGTTGCTGATGATGACGTGAGACGGTGTGGTATGCCCGTTTGCGGTGTTGTATGCCCGGAGGCGGTGTTGCATGCCCGGAGGCGGTGTGGTATGCCCGGAGGCGGTGTTGTATGCCCGGAGGCGGTGTTGTATGCCCGGAGGCGGTGTAGTATGCCCGGAGGCGGTGTAGTATGCCCGGAGGCGGTGTTGTATGCCCGGAGGCGGTGTGGTATGCCCGGAGGCGGTGTAGTATGCCCGGAGGCGGTGTTGTATGCCCGGAGGCGGTGTGGTATGCCCGGAGGCGGTACAACACCGCCTCCGGGCATGATGATGATAATGATGATGATGATGATGATGATGATGATGATGATGATGATGATGATGATGATGATGATGATGATGATGATGATGATGATGATGATGATGATGATGATGATGATGATGATGATGATGATGATGATGATGATGATGATGATGATGATGATGATGATGATGATGATGATGATGATGATGATGATGATGATGATGATGATGATGATGATGATGATGTTGCTGATGATGATGTTGCTGATGATGATGTTGCTGATGATGATGTTGTTGATGATGTTGCTGATGATGTTGCTGATGATGTTGCTGATGATGTTGCTGATGATGTTGATGATGATGTTGATGATGATGTTGATGATGATGTTGATGATGATGTTGATGATGATGTTGCTGATGATGTTGCTGATGATGTTGCTGATGATGTTGCTGATGATGTTGCTGGTGATGTTGCTGATGATGTTGCTGATGATGTTGCTGATGATGACGTGAGACGGTGTGGTATGCCCGGAGGCGGTGTTGTATGCCCGGAGGCGGTGTTGTATGCCCGGAGGCGGTGTGGTATGCCCGGAGGCGGTGTTGTATGCCCGGAGGCGGTGTTGTATGCCCGGAGGCGGTGTGGTATGCCCGGAGGCGGTGTTGTATGCCCGGAGGCGGTGTTGTATGCCCTGAGGCGGTCTGGTATGCCCGGAGGCGGTGTAGTATGCCCGGAGGCGGTGTTGTATGCCCGGAGGCGGTGTGGTATGCCCGGAGGCGGTGCAGTATGCCCGGAGGCGGTGTTGTATGCCCGGAGGCGGTGTGGTATGCCCGGAGGCGGTGTAGTATGCCCGGAGGCGGTGTTGTATGCCCGGAGGCGGTGTGGTATGCCCGGAGGCGGTGTAGTATGCCCGGAGGCGGTGTTGTATGCCCGGAGGCGGTGTGGTATGCCCGGAGGCGGTACAACACCGCCTCCGGGCATGATGATGATAATGATGATGATGATGATGATGATGATGATGATGATGATGATGATGATGATGATGATGATGATGATGATGATGATGATGATGATGATGATGATGATGATGATGATGATGATGATGATGATGATGATGATGATGATGATGATGATGATGATGTTGCTGATGATGATGTTGCTGATGATGATGTTGCTGATGATGATGTTGTTGATGATGTTGCTGATGATGTTGCTGATGATGTTGCTGATGATGTTCCTGATGATGTTGATGATGATGTTGATGATGATGTTGATGATGATGTTGATGATGATGTTGCTGATGATGTTGCTGATGATGTTGCTGATGATGTTGCTGATGATGTTGCTGATGATGTTGCTGATGATGTTGCTGGTGATGTTGCTGATGATGTTGCTGATGATGTTGCTGATGATGACGTGAGACGGTGTGGTATGCCCGGAGGCGGTGTTGTATGCCCGGAGGCGGTGTTGTATGCCCGGAGGCGGTGTGGTATGCCCGGAGGCGGTGTTGTATGCCCGGAGGCGGTGTTGTATGCCCGGAGGCGGTGTGGTATGCCCGGAGGCGGTGTTGTATGCCCGGAGGCGGTGTTGTATGCCCTGAGGCGGTCTGGTATGCCCGGAGGCGGTGTAGTATGCCCGGAGGCGGTGTTGTATGCCCGGAGGCGGTGTGGTATGCCCGGAGGCGGTGCAGTATGCCCGGAGGCGGTGTTGTATGCCCGGAGGCGGTGTGGTATGCCCGGAGGCGGTGTAGTATGCCCGGAGGCGGTGTTGTATGCCCGGAGGCGGTGTGGTATGCCCGGAGGCGGTGTAGTATGCCCGGAGGCGGTGTTGTATGCCCGGAGGCGGTGT
>JAXIVJ010003572.1:50000-65000 GCA_036785665.1 Chirona hameri
TGCCCGGAGGCGGTGTTGTATGCCCGGAGGCGGTGTTGTATGCCCGGAGGCGGTGTGGTATGCCCGGAGGCGGTGTTGTATGCCCGGAGGCGGTGTTGTATGCCCTGAGGCGGTCTGGTATGCCCGGAGGCGGTGTAGTATGCCCGGAGGCGGTGTTGTATGCCCGGAGGCGGTGTGGTATGCCCGGAGGCGGTGCAGTATGCCCGGAGGCGGTGTTGTATGCCCGGAGGCGGTGTGGTATGCCCGGAGGCGGTGTAGTATGCCCGGAGGCGGTGTTGTATGCCCGGAGGCGGTGTGGTATGCCCGGAGGCGGTGTAGTATGCCCGGAGGCGGTGTTGTATGCCCGGAGGCGGTGTGGTATGCCCGGAGGCGGTACAACACCGCCTCCGGGCATGATGATGATAATGATGATGATGATGATGATGATGATGATGATGATGATGATGATGATGATGATGATGATGATGATGATGATGATGATGATGATGATGATGATGATGATGATGATGATGATGATGATGATGATGATGATGATGATGATGATGATGATGATGATGATGATGATGATGATGATGATGATGATGATGATGATGATGATGATGATGATGATGATGATGATGATGATGATGATGTTGCTGATGATGATGTTGCTGATGATGATGTTGCTGATGATGATGTTGTTGATGATGTTGCTGATGATGTTGCTGATGATGTTGCTGATGATGTTGCTGATGATGTTGATGATGATGTTGATGATGATGTTGATGATGATGTTGATGATGATGTTGATGATGATGTTGCTGATGATGTTGCTGATGATGTTGCTGATGATGTTGCTGATGATGTTGCTGATGATGTTGCTGGTGATGTTGCTGATGATGTTGCTGATGATGTTGCTGATGATGACGTGAGACGGTGTGGTATGCCCGGAGGCGGTGTTGTATGCCCGGAGGCGGTGTTGTATGCCCGGAGGCGGTGTGGTATGCCCGGAGGCGGTGTTGTATGCCCGGAGGCGGTGTTGTATGCCCGGAGGCGGTGTGGTATGCCCGGAGGCGGTGTTGTATGCCCGGAGGCGGTGTTGTATGCCCTGAGGCGGTCTGGTATGCCCGGAGGCGGTGTAGTATGCCCGGAGGCGGTGTTGTATGCCCGGAGGCGGTGTGGTATGCCCGGAGGCGGTGCAGTATGCCCGGAGGCGGTGTTGTATGCCCGGAGGCGGTGTGGTATGCCCGGAGGCGGTGTAGTATGCCCGGAGGCGGTGTTGTATGCCCGGAGGCGGTGTGGTATGCCCGGAGGCGGTGTAGTATGCCCGGAGGCGGTGTTGTATGCCCGGAGGCGGTGTGGTATGCCCGGAGGCGGTACAACACCGCCTCCGGGCATGATGATGATAATGATGATGATGATGATGATGATGATGATGATGATGATGATGATGATGATGATGATGATGATGATGATGATGATGATGATGATGATGATGATGATGATGATGATGATGATGATGATGATGATGATGATGATGATGATGATGATGATGATGATGATGATGATGATGATGATGATGATGTTGCTGATGATGATGTTGCTGATGATGATGTTGCTGATGATGATGTTGTTGATGATGTTGCTGATGATGTTGCTGATGATGTTGCTGATGATGTTGCTGATGATGTTGATGATGATGTTGATGATGATGTTGATGATGATGTTGATGATGATGTTGATGATGATGTTGATGATGATGTTGCTGATGATGTTGCTGATGATGTTGCTGATGATGTTGCTGATGATGTTGCTGGTGATGTTGCTGATGATGTTGCTGATGATGTTGCTGATGATGACGTGAGACGGTGTGGTATGCCCGGAGGCGGTGTTGTATGCCCGGAGGCGGTGTTGTATGCCCGGAGGCGGTGTGGTATGCCCGGAGGCGGTGTTGTATGCCCGGAGGCGGTGTTGTATGCCCGGAGGCGGTGTGGTATGCCCGGAGGCGGTGTTGTATGCCCGGAGGCGGTGTTGTATGCCCTGAGGTGGTCTGGTATGCCCGGAGGCGGTGTAGTATGCCCGGAGGCGGTGTTGTATGCCCGGAGGCGGTGTGGTATGCCCGGAGGCGGTGCAGTATGCCCGGAGGCGGTGTTGTATGCCCGGAGGCGGTGTGGTATGCCCGGAGGCGGTGTAGTATGCCCGGAGGCGGTGTTGTATGCCCGGAGGCGGTGTGGTATGCCCGGAGGCGGTGTAGTATGCCCGGAGGCGGTGTTGTATGCCCGGAGGCGGTGTGGTATGCCCGGAGGCGGTACAACACCGCCTCCGGGCATGATGATGATAATGATGATGATGATGATGATGATGATGATGATGATGATGATGATGATGATGATGATGATGATGATGATGATGATGATGATGATGATGATGATGATGATGATGATGATGATGATGATGATGATGATGATGATGATGATGATGATGATGATGATGATGATGACGATGATGATTATGATGATGATGATGATGATGATGATGATGATGATGATGATGATGATGATGATGATGATGATGTTGCTGATGATGATGTTGCTGATGATGATGTTGCTGATGATGATGTTGTTGATGATGTTGCTGATGATGTTGCTGATGATGTTGCTGATGATGTTGCTGATGATGTTGATGATGAAGTTGATGATGATGTTGATGATGATGTTGATGATGATGTTGATGATGATGTTGATGATGATGTTGATGATGATGTTGATGATGATGTTGATGATGATGTTGATGTTGATGATGATGTTAATGATGATGTTGATGATGATGTTGATGATGATGTTGCTGATGATGTTGCTGATGATGTTGCTGATGATGTTGCTGGTGATGTTGCTGATGATGTTGCTGATGATGTTGCTGATGATGTTGCTGATGATGACGTGAGACGGTGTGGTATGCCCGTTTGCGGTGTTGTATGCCCGGAGGCGGTGTTGCATGCCCGGAGGCGGTGTGGTATGCCCGGAGGCGGTGTTGTATGCCCGGAGGCGGTGTTGTATGCCCGGAGGCGGTGTAGTATGCCCGGAGGCGGTGTAGTATGCCCGGAGGCGGTGTTGTATGCCCGGAGGCGGTGTGGTATGCCCGGAGGCGGTGTAGTATGCCCGGAGGCGGTGTTGTATGCCCGGAGGCGGTGTGGTATGCCCGGAGGCGGTACAACACCGCCTCCGGGCATGATGATGATAATGATGATGATGATGATGATGATGATGATGATGATGATGATGATGATGATGATGATGATGATGATGATGATGATGATGATGATGATGATGATGATGATGATGATGATGATGATGATGATGATGATGATGATGATGATGATGATGATGATGATGATGATGATGATGATGATGATGATGATGATGATGATGATGATGATGATGATGATGATGATGATGATGTTGCTGATGATGATGTTGCTGATGATGATGTTGCTGATGATGATGTTGTTGATGATGTTGCTGATGATGTTGCTGATGATGTTGCTGATGATGTTGCGGATGATGTTGATGATGATGTTGATGATGATGTTGATGATGATGTTGATGATGATGTTGATGATGATGTTGCTGATGATGTTGCTGATGATGTTGCTGATGATGTTGCTGATGATGTTGCTGATGATGTTGCTGGTGATGTTGCTGATGATGTTGCTGATGATGTTGCTGATGATGACGTGAGACGGTGTGGTATGCCCGGAGGCGGTGTTGTATGCCCGGAGGCGGTGTTGTATGCCCGGAGGCGGTGTGGTATGCCCGGAGGCGGTGTTGTATGCCCGGAGGCGGTGTTGTATGCCCGGAGGCGGTGTGGTATGCCCGGAGGCGGTGTTGTATGCCCGGAGGCGGTGTTGTATGCCCTGAGGCGGTCTGGTATGCCCGGAGGCGGTGTAGTATGCCCGGAGGCGGTGTTGTATGCCCGGAGGCGGTGTGGTATGCCCGGAGGCGGTGCAGTATGCCCGGAGGCGGTGTTGTATGCCCGGAGGCGGTGTGGTATGCCCGGAGGCGGTGTAGTATGCCCGGAGGCGGTGTTGTATGCCCGGAGGCGGTGTGGTATGCCCGGAGGCGGTGTAGTATGCCCGGAGGCGGTGTTGTATGCCCGGAGGCGGTGTGGTATGCCCGGAGGCGGTACAACACCGCCTCCGGGCATGATGATGATAATGATGATGATGATGATGATGATGATGATGATGATGATGATGATGATGATGATGATGATGATGATGATGATGATGATGATGATGATGATGATGATGATGATGATGATGATGATGATGATGATGATGATGATGATGATGATGATGATGATGATGATGATGATTATGATGATGATGATGATGATGATGATGATGATGATGATGATGATGATGATGATGATGATGATGTTGCTGATGATGATGTTGCTGATGATGATGTTGCTGATGATGATGTTGTTGATGATGTTGCTGATGATGTTGCTGATGATGTTGCTGATGATGTTGCTGATGATGTTGAGATGATGTTGATGATGAAGTTGATGATGATGTTGATGATGATGTTGATGATGATGTTGATGATGATGTTGATGATGATGTTGATGATGATGTTGATGATGATGTTGATGATGATGTTGATGTTGATGATGATGTTAATGATGATGTTGATGATGATGTTGATGATGATGTTGCTGATGATGTTGCTGATGATGTTGCTGATGATGTTGCTGGTGATGTTGCTGATGATGTTGCTGATGATGTTGCTGATGATGTTGCTGATGATGACGTGAGACGGTGTGGTATGCCCGTTTGCGGTGTTGTATGCCCGGAGGCGGTGTTGCATGCCCGGAGGCGGTGTGGTATGCCCGGAGGCGGCGTTGTATGCCCGGAGGCGGTGTTGTATGCCCGGAGGCGGTGTAGTATGCCCGGAGGCGGTGTAGTATGCCCGGAGGCGGTGTTGTATGCCCGGAGGCGGTGTGGTATGCCCGGAGGCGGTGTAGTATGCCCGGAGGCGGTGTTGTATGCCCGGAGGCGGTGTGGTATGCCCGGAGGCGGTACAACACCGCCTCCGGGCATGATGATGATAATGATGATGATGATGATGATGATGATGATGATGATGATGATGATGATGATGATGATGATGATGATGATGATGATGATGATGATGATGATGATGATGATGATGATGATGATGATGATGATGATGATGATGATGATGATGATGATGATGATGATGATGATGATGATGATGATGATGATGATGATGATGATGATGATGATGATGATGATGATGATGATGATGTTGCTGATGATGATGTTGCTGATGATGATGTTGCTGATGATGATGTTGTTGATGATGTTGCTGATGATGTTGCTGATGATGTTGCTGATGATGTTGCTGATGATGTTGATGATGATGTTGATGATGATGTTGATGATGATGTTGATGATGATGTTGATGATGATGTTGCTGATGATGTTGCTGATGATGTTGCTGATGATGTTGCTGATGATGTTGCTGATGATGTTGCTGGTGATGTTGCTGATGATGTTGCTGATGATGTTGCTGATGATGACGTGAGACGGTGTGGTATGCCCGGAGGCGGTGTTGTATGCCCGGAGGCGGTGTTGTATGCCCGGAGGCGGTGTGGTATGCCCGGAGGCGGTGTTGTATGCCCAGAGGCGGTGTTGTATGCCCGGAGGCGGTGTGGTATGCCCGGAGGCGGTGTTGTATGCCCGGAGGCGGTGTTGTATGCCCTGAGGCGGTCTGGTATGCCCGGAGGCGGTGTAGTATGCCCGGAAGCGGTGTTGTATGCCCGGAGGCGGTGTGGTATGCCCGGAGGCGGTGCAGTATGCCCGGAGGCGGTGTTGTATGCCCGGAGGCGGTGTGGTATGCCCGGAGGCGGTGTAGTATGCCCGGAGGCGGTGTTGTATGCCCGGAGGCGGTGTGGTATGCCCGGAGGCGGTGTAGTATGCCCGGAGGCGGTGTTGTATGCCCGGAGGCGGTGTGGTATGCCCGGAGGCGGTACAACACCGCCTCCGGGCATGATGATGATAATGATGATGATGATGATGATGATGATGATGATGATGATGATGATGATGATGATGATGATGATGATGATGATGATGATGATGATGATGATGATGATGATGATGATGATGATTATGATGATGATGATGATGATGATGATGATGATGATGATGATGATGATGATGATGTTGCTGATGATGATGTTGCTGATGATGATGTTGCTGATGATGATGTTGTTGATGATGTTGCTGATGATGTTGCTGATGATGTTGCTGATGATGTTCCTGATGATGTTGATGATGATGTTGATGATGATGTTGATGATGATGTTGCTGATGATGTTGCTGATGATGTTGCTGATGATGTTGCTGATGATGTTGCTGATGATGTTGCTGATGATGTTGCTGATGATGTTGCTGGTGATGTTGCTGATGATGTTGCTGATGATGTTGCTGATGATGACGTGAGACGGTGTGGTATGCCCGGAGGCGGTGTTGTATGCCCGGAGGCGGTGTTGTATGCCCGGAGGCGGTGTGGTATGCCCGGAGGCGGTGTTGTATGCCCGGAGGCGGTGTTGTATGCCCGGAGGCGGTGTGGTATGCCCGGAGGCGGTGTTGTATGCCCGGAGGCGGTGTTGTATGCCCTGAGGCGGTCTGGTATGCCCGGAGGCGGTGTAGTATGCCCGGAGGCGGTGTTGTATGCCCGGAGGCGGTGTGGTATGCCCGGAGGCGGTGCAGTATGCCCGGAGGCGGTGTTGTATGCCCGGAGGCGGTGTGGTATGCCCGGAGGCGGTGTAGTATGCCCGGAGGCGGTGTTGTATGCCCGGAGGCGGTGTGGTATGCCCGGAGGCGGTGTAGTATGCCCGGAGGCGGTGTTGTATGCCCGGAGGCGGTGTGGTATGCCCGGAGGCGGTACAACACCGCCTCCGGGCATGATGATGATAATGATGATGATGATGATGATGATGATGATGATGATGATGATGATGATGATGATGATGATGATGATGATGATGATGATGATGATGATGATGATGATGATGATGATGATGATGATGATGATGATGATGATGATGATGATGATGATGATGATGATGATGATGATGATGATGATGATGATGATGTTGCTGATGATGATGTTGCTGATGATGATGTTGCTGATGATGATGTTGTTGATGATGTTGCTGATGATGTTGCTGATGATGTTGCTGATGATGTTGCTGATGATGTTGATGATGATGTTGATGATGATGTTGATGATGATGTTGATGATGATGTTGATGATGATGTTGATGATGATGTTGATGATGATGTTGATGATGATGTTGATGATGATGTTGATGTTGATGATGATGTTAATGATGATGTTGATGATGATGTTGATGATGATGTTGCTGATGATGTTGCTGATGATGTTGCTGATGATGTTGCTGGTGATGTTGCTGATGATGTTGCTGATGATGTTGCTGATGATGTTGCTGATGATGACGTGAGACGGTGTGGTATGCCCGTTTGCGGTGTTGTATGCCCGGAGGCGGTGTTGCATGCCCGGAGGTGGTGTGGTATGCCCGGAGGCGGTGTTGTATGCCCGGAGGCGGTGTTGTATGCCCGGAGGCGGTGTAGTATGCCCGGAGGCGGTGTAGTATGCCCGGAGGCGGTGTTGTATGCCCGGAGGCGGTGTGGTATGCCCGGAGGCGGTGTAGTATGCCCGGAGGCGGTGTTGTATGCCCGGAGGCGGTGTGGTATGCCCGGAGGCGGTACAACACCGCCTCCGGGCATGATGATGATAATGATGATGATGATGATGATGATGATGATGATGATGATGATGATGATGATGATGATGATGATGATGATGATGATGATGATGATGATGATGATGATGATGATGATGATGATGATGATGATGATGATGATGATGATGATGATGATGATGATGATGATGATGATGATGATGATGATGATGATGATGATGATGATGATGATGATGATGATGATGATGATGATGATGATGATGATGATGTTGCTGATGATGATGTTGCTGATGATGTTGCTGATGATGTTGCTGATGATGTTGCTGATGATGTTGATGATGATGTTGATGATGATGTTGATGATGATGTTGATGATGATGTTGATGATGATGTTGCTGATGATGTTGCTGATGATGTTGCTGATGATGTTGCTGATGATGTTGCTGATGATGTTGCTGGTGATGTTGCTGATGATGTTGCTGATGATGTTGCTGATGATGACGTGAGACGGTGTGGTATGCCCGGAGGCGGTGTTGTATGCCCGGAGGCGGTGTTGTATGCCCGGAGGCGGTGTGGTATGCCCGGAGGCGGTGTTGTATGCCCGGAGGCGGTGTTGTATGCCCGGAGGCGGTGTGGTATGCCCGGAGGCGGTGTTGTATGCCCGGAGGCGGTGTTGTATGCCCTGAGGCGGTCTGGTATGCCCGGAGGCGGTGTAGTATGCCCGGAGGCGGTGTTGTATGCCCGGAGGCGGTGTGGTATGCCCGGAGGCGGTGCAGTATGCCCGGAGGCGGTGTTGTATGCCCGGAGGCGGTGTGGTATGCCCGGAGGCGGTGTAGTATGCCCGGAGGCGGTGTTGTATGCCCGGAGGCGGTGTGGTATGCCCGGAGGCGGTGTAGTATGCCCGGAGGCGGTGTTGTATGCCCGGAGGCGGTGTGGTATGCCCGGAGGCGGTACAACACCGCCTCCGGGCATGATGATGATAATGATGATGATGATGATGATGATGATGATGATGATGATGATGATGATGATGATGATGATGATGATGATGATGATGATGATGATGATGATGATGATGATGATGATGATGATGATGATGATGATGATGATGATGATGATGATGATGATGATGATGATGATGATGATGATGATGATGATGATGATGTTGCTGATGATGATGTTGCTGATGATGATGTTGCTGATGATGATGTTGTTGATGATGTTGCTGATGATGTTGCTGATGATGTTGCTGATGATGTTCCTGATGATGTTGCTGATGATGTTGATGATGAAGTTGATGATGATGTTGATGATGATGTTGATGATGATGTTGATGATGATGTTGATGATGATGTTGATGATGATGTTGATGATGATGTTGATGATGATGTTGATGTTGATGATGATGTTAATGATGATGTTGATGATGATGTTGATGATGATGTTGCTGATGATGTTGCTGATGATGTTGCTGATGATGTTGCTGGTGATGTTGCTGATGATGTTGCTGATGATGTTGCTGATGATGTTGCTGATGATGACGTGAGACGGTGTGGTATGCCCGTTTGCGGTGTTGTATGCCCGGAGGCGGTGTTGCATGCCCGGAGGCGGTGTGGTATGCCCGGAGGCGGTGTTGTATGCCCGGAGGCGGTGTTGTATGCCCGGAGGCGGTGTAGTATGCCCGGAGGCGGTGTAGTATGCCCGGAGGCGGTGTTGTATGCCCGGAGGCGGTGTGGTATGCCCGGAGGCGGTGTAGTATGCCCGGAGGCGGTGTTGTATGCCCGGAGGCGGTGTGGTATGCCCGGAGGCGGTACAACACCGCCTCCGGGCATGATGATGATAATGATGATGATGATGATGATGATGATGATGATGATGATGATGATGATGATGATGATGATGATGATGATGATGATGATGATGATGATGATGATGATGATGATGATGATGATGATGATGATGATGATGATGATGATGATGATGATGATGATGATGATGATGATGATGATGATGATGATGATGATGATGATGATGATGATGATGATGATGATGTTGCTGATGATGATGTTGCTGATGATGATGTTGCTGATGATGATGTTGTTGATGATGTTGCTGATGATGTTGCTGATGATGTTGCTGATGATGTTCCTGATGATGTTGATGATGATGTTGATGATGATGTTGATGATGATGTTGATGATGATGTTGCTGATGATGTTGCTGATGATGTTGCTGATGATGTTGCTGATGATGTTGCTGATGATGTTGCTGATGATGTTGCTGGTGATGTTGCTGATGATGTTGCTGATGATGTTGCTGATGATGACGTGAGACGGTGTGGTATGCCCGGAGGCGGTGTTGTATGCCCGGAGGCGGTGTTGTATGCCCGGAGGCGGTGTGGTATGCCCGGAGGCGGTGTTGTATGCCCGGAGGCGGTGTTGTATGCCCGGAGGCGGTGTGGTATGCCCGGAGGCGGTGTTGTATGCCCGGAGGCGGTGTTGTATGCCCTGAGGCGGTCTGGTATGCCCGGAGGCGGTGTAGTATGCCCGGAGGCGGTGTTGTATGCCCGGAGGCGGTGTGGTATGCCCGGAGGCGGTGCAGTATGCCCGGAGGCGGTGTTGTATGCCCGGAGGCGGTGTGGTATGCCCGGAGGCGGTGTAGTATGCCCGGAGGCGGTGTTGTATGCCCGGAGGCGGTGTGGTATGCCCGGAGGCGGTGTAGTATGCCCGGAGGCGGTGTTGTATGCCCGGAGGCGGTGTGGTATGCCCGGAGGCGGTACAACACCGCCTCCGGGCATGATGATGATAATGATGATGATGATGATGATGATGATGATGATGATGATGATGATGATGATGATGATGATGATGATGATGATGATGATGATGATGATGATGATGATGATGATGATGATGATGATGATGATGATGATGATGATGATGATGATGATGATGATGATGATGATGATGATGATGATGATGATGATGATGATGATGATGATGATGATGATGATGATGATGATGATGATGATGATGATGTTGCTGATGATGATGTTGCTGATGATGATGTTGCTGATGATGATGTTGTTGATGATGTTGCTGATGATGTTGCTGATGATGTTGCTGATGATGTTGCTGATGATGTTGATGATGATGTTGATGATGATGTTGATGATGATGTTGATGATGATGTTGATGATGATGTTGATGATGATGTTGATGATGATGTTGATGATGATGTTGATGATGATGTTGATGTTGATGATGATGTTAATGATGATGTTGATGATGATGTTGATGATGATGTTGCTGATGATGTTGCTGATGATGTTGCTGATGATGTTGCTGGTGATGTTGCTGATGATGTTGCTGATGATGTTGCTGATGATGTTGCTGATGATGACGTGAGACGGTGTGGTATGCCCGTTTGCGGTGTTGTATGCCCGGAGGCGGTGTTGCATGCCCGGAGGCGGTGTGGTATGCCCGGAGGCGGTGTTGTATGCCCGGAGGCGGTGTTGTATGCCCGGAGGCGGTGTAGTATGCCCGGAGGCGGTGTAGTATGCCCGGAGGCGGTGTTGTATGCCCGGAGGCGGTGTGGTATGCCCGGAGGCGGTGTAGTATGCCCGGAGGCGGTGTTGTATGCCCGGAGGCGGTGTGGTATGCCCGGAGGCGGTACAACACCGCCTCCGGGCATGATGATGATAATGATGATGATGATGATGATGATGATGATGATGATGATGATGATGATGATGATGATGATGATGATGATGATGATGATGATGATGATGATGATGATGATGATGATGATGATGATGATGATGATGATGATGATGATGATGATGATGATGATGATGATGATGATGATGATGATGATGATGATGATGATGATGATGATGATGATGATGATGATGATGATGATGATGATGTTGCTGATGATGATGTTGCTGATGATGATGTTGCTGATGATGATGTTGTTGATGATGTTGCTGATGATGTTGCTGATGATGTTGCTGATGATGTTGCTGATGATGTTGATGATGATGTTGATGATGATGTTGATGATGATGTTGATGATGATGTTGATGATGATGTTGCTGATGATGTTGCTGATGATGTTGCTGATGATGTTGCTGATGATGTTGCTGATGATGTTGCTGGTGATGTTGCTGATGATGTTGCTGATGATGTTGCTGATGATGACGTGAGACGGTGTGGTATGCCCGGAGGCGGTGTTGTATGCCCGGAGGCGGTGTTGTATGCCCGGAGGCGGTGTGGTATGCCCGGAGGCGGTGTTGTATGCCCGGAGGCGGTGTTGTATGCCCGGAGGCGGTGTGGTATGCCCGGAGGCGGTGTTGTATGCCCGGAGGCGGTGTTGTATGCCCTGAGGCGGTCTGGTATGCCCGGAGGCGGTGTAGTATGCCCGGAGGCGGTGTTGTATGCCCGGAGGCGGTGTGGTATGCCCGGAGGCGGTGCAGTATGCCCGGAGGCGGTGTTGTATGCCCGGAGGCGGTGTGGTATGCCCGGAGGCGGTGTAGTATGCCCGGAGGCGGTGTTGTATGCCCGGAGGCGGTGTGGTATGCCCGGAGGCGGTGTAGTATGCCCGGAGGCGGTGTTGTATGCCCGGAGGCGGTGTGGTATGCCCGGAGGCGGTACAACACCGCCTCCGGGCATGATGATGATAATGATGATGATGATGATGATGATGATGATGATGATGATGATGATGATGATGATGATGATGATGATGATGATGATGATGATGATGATGATGATGATGATGATGATGATGATGATGATGATGATGATGATGATGATGATGATGATGATGATGATGATGATGATGATGATGATGATGATGTTGCTGATGATGATGTTGCTGATGATGATGTTGCTGATGATGATGTTGTTGATGATGTTGCTGATGATGTTGCTGATGATGTTGCTGATGATGTTGCTGATGATGTTGATGATGATGTTGATGATGATGTTGATGATGATGTTGATGATGATGTTGATGATGATGTTGATGATGATGTTGCTGATGATGTTGCTGATGATGTTGCTGATGATGTTGCTGATGATGTTGCTGGTGATGTTGCTGATGATGTTGCTGATGATGTTGCTGATGATGACGTGAGACGGTGTGGTATGCCCGGAGGCGGTGTTGTATGCCCGGAGGCGGTGTTGTATGCCCGGAGGCGGTGTGGTATGCCCGGAGGCGGTGTTGTATGCCCGGAGGCGGTGTTGTATGCCCGGAGGCGGTGTGGTATGCCCGGAGGCGGTGTTGTATGCCCGGAGGCGGTGTTGTATGCCCTGAGGTGGTCTGGTATGCCCGGAGGCGGTGTAGTATGCCCGGAGGCGGTGTTGTATGCCCGGAGGCGGTGTGGTATGCCCGGAGGCGGTGCAGTATGCCCGGAGGCGGTGTTGTATGCCCGGAGGCGGTGTGGTATGCCCGGAGGCGGTGTAGTATGCCCGGAGGCGGTGTTGTATGCCCGGAGGCGGTGTGGTATGCCCGGAGGCGGTGTAGTATGCCCGGAGGCGGTGTTGTATGCCCGGAGGCGGTGTGGTATGCCCGGAGGCGGTACAACACCGCCTCCGGGCATGATGATGATAATGATGATGATGATGATGATGATGATGATGATGATGATGATGATGATGATGATGATGATGATGATGATGATGATGATGATGATGATGATGATGATGATGATGATGATGATGATGATGATGATGATGATGATGATGATGATGATGATGATGATGATGATGACGATGATGATTATGATGATGATGATGATGATGATGATGATGATGATGATGATGATGATGATGATGATGATGATGTTGCTGATGATGATGTTGCTGATGATGATGTTGCTGATGATGATGTTGTTGATGATGTTGCTGATGATGTTGCTGATGATGTTGCTGATGATGTTGCTGATGATGTTGATGATGAAGTTGATGATGATGTTGATGATGATGTTGATGATGATGTTGATGATGATGTTGATGATGATGTTGATGATGATGTTGATGATGATGTTGATGATGATGTTGATGTTGATGATGATGTTAATGATGATGTTGATGATGATGTTGATGATGATGTTGCTGATGATGTTGCTGATGATGTTGCTGATGATGTTGCTGGTGATGTTGCTGATGATGTTGCTGATGATGTTGCTGATGATGTTGCTGATGATGACGTGAGACGGTGTGGTATGCCCGTTTGCGGTGTTGTATGCCCGGAGGCGGTGTTGCATGCCCGGAGGCGGTGTGGTATGCCCGGAGGCGGTGTTGTATGCCCGGAGGCGGTGTTGTATGCCCGGAGGCGGTGTAGTATGCCCGGAGGCGGTGTAGTATGCCCGGAGGCGGTGTTGTATGCCCGGAGGCGGTGTGGTATGCCCGGAGGCGGTGTAGTATGCCCGGAGGCGGTGTTGTATGCCCGGAGGCGGTGTGGTATGCCCGGAGGCGGTACAACACCGCCTCCGGGCATGATGATGATATGATGATGATGATGATGATGATGATGATGATGATGATGATGATGATGATGATGATGATGATGATGATGATGATGATGATGATGATGATGATGATGATGATGATGATGATGATGATGATGATGATGATGATGATGATGATGATGATGATGATGATGATGATGATGATGATGATGATGATGATGATGATGATGATGATGATGATGATGATGATGATGATGATGTTGCTGATGATGATGTTGCTGATGATGATGTTGCTGATGATGATGTTGTTGATGATGTTGCTGATGATGTTGCTGATGATGTTGCTGATGATGTTGCGGATGATGTTGATGATGATGTTGATGATGATGTTGATGATGATGTTGATGATGATGTTGATGATGATGTTGCTGATGATGTTGCTGATGATGTTGCTGATGATGTTGCTGATGATGTTGCTGATGATGTTGCTGGTGATGTTGCTGATGATGTTGCTGATGATGTTGCTGATGATGACGTGAGACGGTGTGGTATGCCCGGAGGCGGTGTTGTATGCCCGGAGGCGGTGTTGTATGCCCGGAGGCGGTGTGGTATGCCCGGAGGCGGTGTTGTATGCCCGGAGGCGGTGTTGTATGCCCGGAGGCGGTGTGGTATGCCCGGAGGCGGTGTTGTATGCCCGGAGGCGGTGTTGTATGCCCTGAGGCGGTCTG
>JAXIVJ010003572.1:72500-92541 GCA_036785665.1 Chirona hameri
ACGTGAGACGGTGTGGTATGCCCGTTTGCGGTGTTGTATGCCCGGAGGCGGTGTTGCATGCCCGGAGGCGGTGTGGTATGCCCGGAGGCGGCGTTGTATGCCCGGAGGCGGTGTTGTATGCCCGGAGGCGGTGTAGTATGCCCGGAGGCGGTGTAGTATGCCCGGAGGCGGTGTTGTATGCCCGGAGGCGGTGTGGTATGCCCGGAGGCGGTGTAGTATGCCCGGAGGCGGTGTTGTATGCCCGGAGGCGGTGTGGTATGCCCGGAGGCGGTACAACACCGCCTCCGGGCATGATGATGATAATGATGATGATGATGATGATGATGATGATGATGATGATGATGATGATGATGATGATGATGATGATGATGATGATGATGATGATGATGATGATGATGATGATGATGATGATGATGATGATGATGATGATGATGATGATGATGATGATGATGATGATGATGATGATGATGATGATGATGATGATGATGATGATGATGATGATGATGATGATGATGTTGCTGATGATGATGTTGCTGATGATGATGTTGCTGATGATGATGTTGTTGATGATGTTGCTGATGATGTTGCTGATGATGTTGCTGATGATGTTGCTGATGATGTTGATGATGATGTTGATGATGATGTTGATGATGATGTTGATGATGATGTTGATGATGATGTTGCTGATGATGTTGCTGATGATGTTGCTGATGATGTTGCTGATGATGTTGCTGATGATGTTGCTGGTGATGTTGCTGATGATGTTGCTGATGATGTTGCTGATGATGACGTGAGACGGTGTGGTATGCCCGGAGGCGGTGTTGTATGCCCGGAGGCGGTGTTGTATGCCCGGAGGCGGTGTGGTATGCCCGGAGGCGGTGTTGTATGCCCAGAGGCGGTGTTGTATGCCCGGAGGCGGTGTGGTATGCCCGGAGGCGGTGTTGTATGCCCGGAGGCGGTGTTGTATGCCCTGAGGCGGTCTGGTATGCCCGGAGGCGGTGTAGTATGCCCGGAAGCGGTGTTGTATGCCCGGAGGCGGTGTGGTATGCCCGGAGGCGGTGCAGTATGCCCGGAGGCGGTGTTGTATGCCCGGAGGCGGTGTGGTATGCCCGGAGGCGGTGTAGTATGCCCGGAGGCGGTGTTGTATGCCCGGAGGCGGTGTGGTATGCCCGGAGGCGGTGTAGTATGCCCGGAGGCGGTGTTGTATGCCCGGAGGCGGTGTGGTATGCCCGGAGGCGGTACAACACCGCCTCCGGGCATGATGATGATAATGATGATGATGATGATGATGATGATGATGATGATGATGATGATGATGATGATGATGATGATGATGATGATGATGATGATGATGATGATGATGATGATGATGATGATGATGATGATGATGATGATGATGATGATGATGATGATGATGATGATGATGATGATGATGTTGCTGATGATGATGTTGCTGATGATGATGTTGCTGATGATGATGTTGTTGATGATGTTGCTGATGATGTTGCTGATGATGTTGCTGATGATGTTCCTGATGATGTTGATGATGATGTTGATGATGATGTTGATGATGATGTTGCTGATGATGTTGCTGATGATGTTGCTGATGATGTTGCTGATGATGTTGCTGATGATGTTGCTGATGATGTTGCTGATGATGTTGCTGGTGATGTTGCTGATGATGTTGCTGATGATGTTGCTGATGATGACGTGAGACGGTGTGGTATGCCCGGAGGCGGTGTTGTATGCCCGGAGGCGGTGTTGTATGCCCGGAGGCGGTGTGGTATGCCCGGAGGCGGTGTTGTATGCCCGGAGGCGGTGTTGTATGCCCGGAGGCGGTGTGGTATGCCCGGAGGCGGTGTTGTATGCCCGGAGGCGGTGTTGTATGCCCTGAGGCGGTCTGGTATGCCCGGAGGCGGTGTAGTATGCCCGGAGGCGGTGTTGTATGCCCGGAGGCGGTGTGGTATGCCCGGAGGCGGTGCAGTATGCCCGGAGGCGGTGTTGTATGCCCGGAGGCGGTGTGGTATGCCCGGAGGCGGTGTAGTATGCCCGGAGGCGGTGTTGTATGCCCGGAGGCGGTGTGGTATGCCCGGAGGCGGTGTAGTATGCCCGGAGGCGGTGTTGTATGCCCGGAGGCGGTGTGGTATGCCCGGAGGCGGTACAACACCGCCTCCGGGCATGATGATGATAATGATGATGATGATGATGATGATGATGATGATGATGATGATGATGATGATGATGATGATGATGATGATGATGATGATGATGATGATGATGATGATGATGATGATGATGATGATGATGATGATGATGATGATGATGATGATGATGATGATGATGATGATGATGATGATGCTGATGATGATGATGTTGCTGATGATGATGTTGCTGATGATGATGTTGCTGATGATGATGTTGTTGATGATGTTGCTGATGATGTTGCTGATGATGTTGCTGATGATGTTGCTGATGATGTTGATGATGATGTTGATGATGATGTTGATGATGATGTTGATGATGATGTTGATGATGATGTTGATGATGATGTTGATGATGATGTTGATGATGATGTTGATGATGATGTTGATGTTGATGATGATGTTAATGATGATGTTGATGATGATGTTGATGATGATGTTGCTGATGATGTTGCTGATGATGTTGCTGATGATGTTGCTGGTGATGTTGCTGATGATGTTGCTGATGATGTTGCTGATGATGTTGCTGATGATGACGTGAGACGGTGTGGTATGCCCGTTTGCGGTGTTGTATGCCCGGAGGCGGTGTTGCATGCCCGGAGGCGGTGTGGTATGCCCGGAGGCGGTGTTGTATGCCCGGAGGCGGTGTTGTATGCCCGGAGGCGGTGTAGTATGCCCGGAGGCGGTGTAGTATGCCCGGAGGCGGTGTTGTATGCCCGGAGGCGGTGTGGTATGCCCGGAGGCGGTGTAGTATGCCCGGAGGCGGTGTTGTATGCCCGGAGGCGGTGTGGTATGCCCGGAGGCGGTACAACACCGCCTCCGGGCATGATGATGATAATGATGATGATGATGATGATGATGATGATGATGATGATGATGATGATGATGATGATGATGATGATGATGATGATGATGATGATGATGATGATGATGATGATGATGATGATGATGATGATGATGATGATGATGATGATGATGATGATGATGATGATGATGATGATGATGATGATGATGATGATGATGATGATGATGATGATGATGTTGCTGATGATGATGTTGCTGATGATGATGTTGCTGATGATGATGTTGTTGATGATGTTGCTGATGATGTTGCTGATGATGTTGCTGATGATGTTCCTGATGATGTTGATGATGATGTTGATGATGATGTTGATGATGATGTTGATGATGATGTTGCTGATGATGTTGCTGATGATGTTGCTGATGATGTTGCTGATGATGTTGCTGATGATGTTGCTGATGATGTTGCTGGTGATGTTGCTGATGATGTTGCTGATGATGTTGCTGATGATGACGTGAGACGGTGTGGTATGCCCGGAGGCGGTGTTGTATGCCCGGAGGCGGTGTTGTATGCCCGGAGGCGGTGTGGTATGCCCGGAGGCGGTGTTGTATGCCCGGAGGCGGTGTTGTATGCCCGGAGGCGGTGTGGTATGCCCGGAGGCGGTGTTGTATGCCCGGAGGCGGTGTTGTATGCCCTGAGGCGGTCTGGTATGCCCGGAGGCGGTGTAGTATGCCCGGAGGCGGTGTTGTATGCCCGGAGGCGGTGTGGTATGCCCGGAGGCGGTGCAGTATGCCCGGAGGCGGTGTTGTATGCCCGGAGGCGGTGTGGTATGCCCGGAGGCGGTGTAGTATGCCCGGAGGCGGTGTTGTATGCCCGGAGGCGGTGTGGTATGCCCGGAGGCGGTGTAGTATGCCCGGAGGCGGTGTTGTATGCCCGGAGGCGGTGTGGTATGCCCGGAGGCGGTACAACACCGCCTCCGGGCATGATGATGATAATGATGATGATGATGATGATGATGATGATGATGATGATGATGATGATGATGATGATGATGATGATGATGATGATGATGATGATGATGATGATGATGATGATGATGATGATGATGATGATGATGATGATGATGATGATGATGATGATGATGATGATGATGATGATGATGATGATGATGATGATGATGATGATGATGATGATGATGATGATGATGATGATGATGATGATGATGATGATGTTGCTGATGATGATGTTGCTGATGATGATGTTGCTGATGATGATGTTGTTGATGATGTTGCTGATGATGTTGCTGATGATGTTGCTGATGATGTTGCTGATGATGTTGATGATGATGTTGATGATGATGTTGATGATGATGTTGATGATGATGTTGATGATGATGTTGATGATGATGTTGATGATGATGTTGATGATGATGTTGATGATGATGTTGATGTTGATGATGATGTTAATGATGATGTTGATGATGATGTTGATGATGATGTTGCTGATGATGTTGCTGATGATGTTGCTGATGATGTTGCTGGTGATGTTGCTGATGTTGTTGCTGATGATGTTGCTGATGATGTTGCTGATGATGACGTGAGACGGTGTGGTATGCCCGTTTGCGGTGTTGTATGCCCGGAGGCGGTGTTGCATGCCCGGAGGCGGTGTGGTATGCTCGGAGGCGGTGTTGTATGCCCGGAGGCGGTGTTGTATGCCCGGAGGCGGTGTAGTATGCCCGGAGGCGGTGTAGTATGCCCGGAGGCGGTGTTGTATGCCCGGAGGCGGTGTGGTATGCCCGGAGGCGGTGTAGTATGCCCGGAGGCGGTGTTGTATGCCCGGAGGCGGTGTGGTATGCCCGGAGGCGGTACAACACCGCCTCCGGGCATGATGATGATAATGATGATGATGATGATGATGATGATGATGATGATGATGATGATGATGATGATGATGATGATGATGATGATGATGATGATGATGATGATGATGATGATGATGATGATGATGATGATGATGATGATGATGATGATGATGATGATGATGATGATGATGATGATGATGATGATGATGATGATGATGATGATGTTGCTGATGATGATGTTGCTGATGATGATGTTGCTGATGATGATGTTGTTGATGATGTTGCTGATGATGTTGCTGATGATGTTGCTGATGATGTTGCTGATGATGTTGATGATGATGTTGATGATGATGTTGATGATGATGTTGATGATGATGTTGATGATGATGTTGCTGATGATGTTGCTGATGATGTTGCTGATGATGTTGCTGATGATGTTGCTGATGATGTTGCTGGTGATGTTGCTGATGATGTTGCTGATGATGTTGCTGATGATGACGTGAGACGGTGTGGTATGCCCGGAGGCGGTGTTGTATGCCCGGAGGCGGTGTTGTATGCCCGGAGGCGGTGTGGTATGCCCGGAGGCGGTGTTGTATGCCCGGAGGCGGTGTTGTATGCCCGGAGGCGGTGTGGTATGCCCGGAGGCGGTGTTGTATGCCCGGAGGCGGTGTTGTATGCCCTGAGGCGGTCTGGTATGCCCGGAGGCGGTGTAGTATGCCCGGAGGCGGTGTTGTATGCCCGGAGGCGGTGTGGTATGCCCGGAGGCGGTGCAGTATGCCCGGAGGCGGTGTTGTATGCCCGGAGGCGGTGTGGTATGCCCGGAGGCGGTGTAGTATGCCCGGAGGCGGTGTTGTATGCCCGGAGGCGGTGTGGTATGCCCGGAGGCGGTGTAGTATGCCCGGAGGCGGTGTTGTATGCCCGGAGGCGGTGTGGTATGCCCGGAGGCGGTACAACACCGCCTCCGGGCATGATGATGATAATGATGATGATGATGATGATGATGATGATGATGATGATGATGATGATGATGATGATGATGATGATGATGATGATGATGATGATGATGATGATGATGATGATGATGATGATGATGATGATGATGATGATGATGATGATGATGATGATGATGATGATGATGATGATGATGATGATGATGATGATGATGATGATGATGATGATGATGATGATGATGATGATGATGTTGCTGATGATGATGTTGCTGATGATGATGTTGCTGATGATGATGTTGTTGATGATGTTGCTGATGATGTTGCTGATGATGTTGCTGATGATGTTGCTGATGATGTTGATGATGATGTTGATGATGATGTTGATGATGATGTTGATGATGATGTTGATGATGATGTTGATGATGATGTTGATGATGATGTTGATGATGATGTTGATGATGATGTTGATGTTGATGATGATGTTAATGATGATGTTGATGATGATGTTGATGATGATGTTGCTGATGATGTTGCTGATGATGTTGCTGATGATGTTGCTGGTGATGTTGCTGATGATGTTGCTGATGATGTTGCTGATGATGTTGCTGATGATGACGTGAGACGGTGTGGTATGCCCGTTTGCGGTGTTGTATGCCCGGAGGCGGTGTTGCATGCCCGGAGGCGGTGTGGTATGCCCGGAGGCGGTGTTGTATGCCCGGAGGCGGTGTTGTATGCCCGGAGGCGGTGTAGTATGCCCGGAGGCGGTGTAGTATGCCCGGAGGCGGTGTTGTATGCCCGGAGGCGGTGTGGTATGCCCGGAGGCGGTGTAGTATGCCCGGAGGCGGTGTTGTATGCCCGGAGGCGGTGTGGTATGCCCGGAGGCGGTACAACACCGCCTCCGGGCATGATGATGATAATGATGATGATGATGATGATGATGATGATGATGATGATGATGATGATGATGATGATGATGATGATGATGATGATGATGATGATGATGATGATGATGATGATGATGATGATGATGATGATGATGATGATGATGATGATGATGATGATGATGATGATGATGATGATGATGATGATGATGATGATGATGATGATGATGATGATGATGATGATGATGTTGCTGATGATGATGTTGCTGATGATGATGTTGCTGATGATGATGTTGTTGATGATGTTGCTGATGATGTTGCTGATGATGTTGCTGATGATGTTCCTGATGATGTTGATGATGATGTTGATGATGATGTTGATGATGATGTTGATGATGATGTTGCTGATGATGTTGCTGATGATGTTGCTGATGATGTTGCTGATGATGTTGCTGATGATGTTGCTGATGATGTTGCTGGTGATGTTGCTGATGATGTTGCTGATGATGTTGCTGATGATGACGTGAGACGGTGTGGTATGCCCGGAGGCGGTGTTGTATGCCCGGAGGCGGTGTTGTATGCCCGGAGGCGGTGTGGTATGCCCGGAGGCGGTGTTGTATGCCCGGAGGCGGTGTTGTATGCCCGGAGGCGGTGTGGTATGCCCGGAGGCGGTGTTGTATGCCCGGAGGCGGTGTTGTATGCCCTGAGGCGGTCTGGTATGCCCGGAGGCGGTGTAGTATGCCCGGAGGCGGTGTTGTATGCCCGGAGGCGGTGTGGTATGCCCGGAGGCGGTGCAGTATGCCCGGAGGCGGTGTTGTATGCCCGGAGGCGGTGTGGTATGCCCGGAGGCGGTGTAGTATGCCCGGAGGCGGTGTTGTATGCCCGGAGGCGGTGTGGTATGCCCGGAGGCGGTGTAGTATGCCCGGAGGCGGTGTTGTATGCCCGGAGGCGGTGTGGTATGCCCGGAGGCGGTACAACACCGCCTCCGGGCATGATGATGATAATGATGATGATGATGATGATGATGATGATGATGATGATGATGATGATGATGATGATGATGATGATGATGATGATGATGATGATGATGATGATGATGATGATGATGATGATGATGATGATGATGATGATGATGATGATGATGATGATGATGATGATGATGATGATGATGATGATGATGATGATGATGATGATGATGATGATGATGATGATGATGATGATGATGATGATGATGATGATGATGATGATGATGATGTTGCTGATGATGATGTTGCTGATGATGATGTTGCTGATGATGATGTTGTTGATGATGTTGCTGATGATGTTGCTGATGATGTTGCTGATGATGTTGCTGATGATGTTGATGATGATGTTGATGATGATGTTGATGATGATGTTGATGATGATGTTGATGATGATGTTGATGATGATGTTGATGATGATGTTGATGATGATGTTGATGATGATGTTGATGTTGATGATGATGTTAATGATGATGTTGATGATGATGTTGATGATGATGTTGCTGATGATGTTGCTGATGATGTTGCTGATGATGTTGCTGGTGATGTTGCTGATGTTGTTGCTGATGATGTTGCTGATGATGTTGCTGATGATGACGTGAGACGGTGTGGTATGCCCGTTTGCGGTGTTGTATGCCCGGAGGCGGTGTTGCATGCCCGGAGGCGGTGTGGTATGCTCGGAGGCGGTGTTGTATGCCCGGAGGCGGTGTTGTATGCCCGGAGGCGGTGTAGTATGCCCGGAGGCGGTGTAGTATGCCCGGAGGCGGTGTTGTATGCCCGGAGGCGGTGTGGTATGCCCGGAGGCGGTGTAGTATGCCCGGAGGCGGTGTTGTATGCCCGGAGGCGGTGTGGTATGCCCGGAGGCGGTACAACACCGCCTCCGGGCATGATGATGATAATGATGATGATGATGATGATGATGATGATGATGATGATGATGATGATGATGATGATGATGATGATGATGATGATGATGATGATGATGATGATGATGATGATGATGATGATGATGATGATGATGATGATGATGATGATGATGATGATGATGATGATGATGATGATGATGATGATGATGATGATGATGATGTTGCTGATGATGATGTTGCTGATGATGATGTTGCTGATGATGATGTTGTTGATGATGTTGCTGATGATGTTGCTGATGATGTTGCTGATGATGTTGCTGATGATGTTGATGATGATGTTGATGATGATGTTGATGATGATGTTGATGATGATGTTGATGATGATGTTGCTGATGATGTTGCTGATGATGTTGCTGATGATGTTGCTGATGATGTTGCTGATGATGTTGCTGGTGATGTTGCTGATGATGTTGCTGATGATGTTGCTGATGATGACGTGAGACGGTGTGGTATGCCCGGAGGCGGTGTTGTATGCCCGGAGGCGGTGTTGTATGCCCGGAGGCGGTGTGGTATGCCCGGAGGCGGTGTTGTATGCCCGGAGGCGGTGTTGTATGCCCGGAGGCGGTGTGGTATGCCCGGAGGCGGTGTTGTATGCCCGGAGGCGGTGTTGTATGCCCTGAGGCGGTCTGGTATGCCCGGAGGCGGTGTAGTATGCCCGGAGGCGGTGTTGTATGCCCGGAGGCGGTGTGGTATGCCCGGAGGCGGTGCAGTATGCCCGGAGGCGGTGTTGTATGCCCGGAGGCGGTGTGGTATGCCCGGAGGCGGTGTAGTATGCCCGGAGGCGGTGTTGTATGCCCGGAGGCGGTGTGGTATGCCCGGAGGCGGTGTAGTATGCCCGGAGGCGGTGTTGTATGCCCGGAGGCGGTGTGGTATGCCCGGAGGCGGTACAACACCGCCTCCGGGCATGATGATGATAATGATGATGATGATGATGATGATGATGATGATGATGATGATGATGATGATGATGATGATGATGATGATGATGATGATGATGATGATGATGATGATGATGATGATGATGATGATGATGATGATGATGATGATGATGATGATGATGATGATGATGATGATGATTATGATGATGATGATGATGATGATGATGATGATGATGATGATGATGATGATGATGATGATGATGTTGCTGATGATGATGTTGCTGATGATGATGTTGCTGATGATGATGTTGTTGATGATGTTGCTGATGATGTTGCTGATGATGTTGCTGATGATGTTGCTGATGATGTTGATGATGAAGTTGATGATGATGTTGATGATGATGTTGATGATGATGTTGATGATGATGTTGATGATGATGTTGATGATGATGTTGATGATGATGTTGATGATGATGTTGATGTTGATGATGATGTTAATGATGATGTTGATGATGATGTTGATGATGATGTTGCTGATGATGTTGCTGATGATGTTGCTGATGATGTTGCTGGTGATGTTGCTGATGATGTTGCTGATGATGTTGCTGATGATGTTGCTGATGATGACGTGAGACGGTGTGGTATGCCCGTTTGCGGTGTTGTATGCCCGGAGGCGGTGTTGCATGCCCGGAGGCGGTGTGGTATGCCCGGAGGCGGCGTTGTATGCCCGGAGGCGGTGTTGTATGCCCGGAGGCGGTGTAGTATGCCCGGAGGCGGTGTAGTATGCCCGGAGGCGGTGTTGTATGCCCGGAGGCGGTGTGGTATGCCCGGAGGCGGTGTAGTATGCCCGGAGGCGGTGTTGTATGCCCGGAGGCGGTGTGGTATGCCCGGAGGCGGTACAACACCGCCTCCGGGCATGATGATGATAATGATGATGATGATGATGATGATGATGATGATGATGATGATGATGATGATGATGATGATGATGATGATGATGATGATGATGATGATGATGATGATGATGATGATGATGATGATGATGATGATGATGATGATGATGATGATGATGATGATGATGATGATGATGATGATGATGATGATGATGATGATGATGATGATGATGATGATGATGATGTTGCTGATGATGATGTTGCTGATGATGATGTTGCTGATGATGATGTTGTTGATGATGTTGCTGATGATGTTGCTGATGATGTTGCTGATGATGTTGCTGATGATGTTGATGATGATGTTGATGATGATGTTGATGATGATGTTGATGATGATGTTGATGATGATGTTGCTGATGATGTTGCTGATGATGTTGCTGATGATGTTGCTGATGATGTTGCTGATGATGTTGCTGGTGATGTTGCTGATGATGTTGCTGATGATGTTGCTGATGATGACGTGAGACGGTGTGGTATGCCCGGAGGCGGTGTTGTATGCCCGGAGGCGGTGTTGTATGCCCGGAGGCGGTGTGGTATGCCCGGAGGCGGTGTTGTATGCCCAGAGGCGGTGTTGTATGCCCGGAGGCGGTGTGGTATGCCCGGAGGCGGTGTTGTATGCCCGGAGGCGGTGTTGTATGCCCTGAGGCGGTCTGGTATGCCCGGAGGCGGTGTAGTATGCCCGGAAGCGGTGTTGTATGCCCGGAGGCGGTGTGGTATGCCCGGAGGCGGTGCAGTATGCCCGGAGGCGGTGTTGTATGCCCGGAGGCGGTGTGGTATGCCCGGAGGCGGTGTAGTATGCCCGGAGGCGGTGTTGTATGCCCGGAGGCGGTGTGGTATGCCCGGAGGCGGTGTAGTATGCCCGGAGGCGGTGTTGTATGCCCGGAGGCGGTGTGGTATGCCCGGAGGCGGTACAACACCGCCTCCGGGCATGATGATGATAATGATGATGATGATGATGATGATGATGATGATGATGATGATGATGATGATGATGATGATGATGATGATGATGATGATGATGATGATGATGATGATGATGATGATGATGATGATGATGATGATGATGATGATGATGATGATGATGATGATGATGTTGCTGATGATGATGTTGCTGATGATGATGTTGCTGATGATGATGTTGTTGATGATGTTGCTGATGATGTTGCTGATGATGTTGCTGATGATGTTCCTGATGATGTTGATGATGATGTTGATGATGATGTTGATGATGATGTTGCTGATGATGTTGCTGATGATGTTGCTGATGATGTTGCTGATGATGTTGCTGATGATGTTGCTGATGATGTTGCTGATGATGTTGCTGGTGATGTTGCTGATGATGTTGCTGATGATGTTGCTGATGATGTTGCTGATGATGACGTGAGACGGTGTGGTATGCCCGGAGGCGGTGTTGTATGCCCGGAGGCGGTGTTGTATGCCCGGAGGCGGTGTGGTATGCCCGGAGGCGGTGTTGTATGCCCGGAGGCGGTGTTGTATGCCCGGAGGCGGTGTGGTATGCCCGGAGGCGGTGTTGTATGCCCGGAGGCGGTGTTGTATGCCCTGAGGCCCGGAGGCGGTGTAGTATGCCCGGAGGCGGTGTTGTATGCCCGGAGGCGGTGTGGTATGCCCGGAGGCGGTGCAGTATGCCCGGAGGCGGTGTTGTATGCCCGGAGGCGGTGTGGTATGCCCGGAGGCGGTGTAGTATGCCCGGAGGCGGTGTTGTATGCCCGGAGGCGGTGTGGTATGCCCGGAGGCGGTGTAGTATGCCCGGAGGCGGTGTTGTATGCCCGGAGGCGGTGTGGTATGCCCGGAGGCGGTACAACACCGCCTCCGGGCATGATGATGATAATGATGATGATGATGATGATGATGATGATGATGATGATGATGATGATGATGATGATGATGATGATGATGATGATGATGATGATGATGATGATGATGATGATGATGATGATGATGATGATGATGATGATGATGATGATGATGATGATGATGATGATGATGATGATGATGATGATGATGATGTTGCTGATGATGATGTTGCTGATGATGATGTTGCTGATGATGATGTTGTTGATGATGTTGCTGATGATGTTGCTGATGATGTTGCTGATGATGTTGCTGATGATGTTGATGATGATGTTGATGATGATGTTGATGATGATGTTGATGATGATGTTGATGATGATGTTGATGATGATGTTGATGATGATGTTGATGATGATGTTGATGATGATGTTGATGTTGATGATGATGTTAATGATGATGTTGATGATGATGTTGATGATGATGTTGCTGATGATGTTGCTGATGATGTTGCTGATGATGTTGCTGGTGATGTTGCTGATGATGTTGCTGATGATGTTGCTGATGATGTTGCTGATGATGACGTGAGACGGTGTGGTATGCCCGTTTGCGGTGTTGTATGCCCGGAGGCGGTGTTGCATGCCCGGAGGCGGTGTGGTATGCCCGGAGGCGGTGTTGTATGCCCGGAGGCGGTGTTGTATGCCCGGAGGCGGTGTAGTATGCCCGGAGGCGGTGTAGTATGCCCGGAGGCGGTGTTGTATGCCCGGAGGCGGTGTGGTATGCCCGGAGGCGGTGTAGTATGCCCGGAGGCGGTGTTGTATGCCCGGAGGCGGTGTGGTATGCCCGGAGGCGGTACAACACCGCCTCCGGGCATGATGATGATAATGATGATGATGATGATGATGATGATGATGATGATGATGATGATGATGATGATGATGATGATGATGATGATGATGATGATGATGATGATGATGATGATGATGATGATGATGATGATGATGATGATGATGATGATGATGATGATGATGATGATGATGATGATGATGATGATGATGATGATGATGATGATGATGATGATGATGATGATGTTGCTGATGATGATGTTGCTGATGATGATGTTGCTGATGATGATGTTGTTGATGATGTTGCTGATGATGTTGCTGATGATGTTGCTGATGATGTTCCTGATGATGTTGATGATGATGTTGATGATGATGTTGATGATGATGTTGATGATGATGTTGCTGATGATGTTGCTGATGATGTTGCTGATGATGTTGCTGATGATGTTGCTGATGATGTTGCTGATGATGTTGCTGGTGATGTTGCTGATGATGTTGCTGATGATGTTGCTGATGATGTTGCTGATGATGACGTGAGACGGTGTGGTATGCCCGGAGGCGGTGTTGTATGCCCGGAGGCGGTGTTGTATGCCCGGAGGCGGTGTGGTATGCCCGGAGGCGGTGTTGTATGCCCGGAGGCGGTGTTGTATGCCCGGAGGCGGTGTGGTATGCCCGGAGGCGGTGTTGTATGCCCGGAGGCGGTGTTGTATGCCCTGAAGCGGTCTGGTATGCCCGGAGGCGGTGTAGTATGCCCGGAGGCGGTGTTGTATGCCCGGAGGCGGTGTGGTATGCCCGGAGGCGGTGCAGTATGCCCGGAGGCGGTGTTGTATGCCCGGAGGCGGTGTGGTATGCCCGGAGGCGGTGTAGTATGCCCGGAGGCGGTGTTGTATGCCCGGAGGCGGTGTGGTATGCCCGGAGGCGGTGTAGTATGCCCGGAGGCGGTGTTGTATGCCCGGAGGCGGTGTGGTATGCCCGGAGGCGGTACAACACCGCCTCCGGGCATGATGATGATAATGATGATGATGATGATGATGATGATGATGATGATGATGATGATGATGATGATGATGATGATGATGATGATGATGATGATGATGATGATGATGATGATGATGATGATGATGATGATGATGATGATGATGATGATGATGATGATGATGATGATGATGATGATGATGATGATGATGATGATGATGATGATGATGATGATGATGATGATGATGATGATGATGATGATGATGATGATGATGATGATGATGATGATGTTGCTGATGATGATGTTGCTGATGATGATGTTGCTGATGATGATGTTGTTGATGATGTTGCTGATGATGTTGCTGATGATGTTGCTGATGATGTTGCTGATGATGTTGATGATGATGTTGATGATGATGTTGATGATGATGTTGATGATGATGTTGATGATGATGTTGATGATGATGTTGATGATGATGTTGATGATGATGTTGATGATGATGTTGATGTTGATGATGATGTTAATGATGATGTTGATGATGATGTTGATGATGATGTTGCTGATGATGTTGCTGATGATGTTGCTGATGATGTTGCTGGTGATGTTGCTGATGTTGTTGCTGATGATGTTGCTGATGATGTTGCTGATGATGACGTGAGACGGTGTGGTATGCCCGTTTGCGGTGTTGTATGCCCGGAGGCGGTGTTGCATGCCCGGAGGCGGTGTGGTATGCCCGGAGGCGGTGTTGTATGCCCGGAGGCGGTGTTGTATGCCCGGAGGCGGTGTAGTATGCCCGGAGGCGGTGTAGTATGCCCGGAGGCGGTGTTGTATGCCCGGAGGCGGTGTGGTATGCCCGAAGGCGGTGTAGTATGCCCGGAGGCGGTGTTGTATGCCCGGAGGCGGTGTGGTATGCCCGGAGGCGGTACAACACCGCCTCCGGGCATGATGATGATAATGATGATGATGATGATGATGATGATGATGATGATGATGATGATGATGATGATGATGATGATGATGATGATGATGATGATGATGATGATGATGATGATGATGATGATGATGATGATGATGATGATGATGATGATGATGATGATGATGATGATGATGATGATGATGATGATGATGATGATGATGATGATGATGATGATGATGATGATGATGATGATGATGATGATGATGATGATGATGATGATGATGATGATGATGATGATGATGATGTTGCTGATGATGATGTTGCTGATGATGATGTTGCTGATGATGATGTTGTTGATGATGTTGCTGATGATGTTGCTGATGATGTTGCTGATGATGTTGCTGATGATGTTGATGATGATGTTGATGATGATGTTGATGATGATGTTGATGATGATGTTGATGATGATGTTGCTGATGATGTTGCTGATGATGTTGCTGATGATGTTGCTGATGATGTTGCTGATGATGTTGCTGGTGATGTTGCTGATGATGTTGCTGATGATGTTGCTGATGATGACGTGAGACGGTGTGGTATGCCCGGAGGCGGTGTTGTATGCCCGGAGGCGGTGTTGTATGCCCGGAGGCGGTGTGGTATGCCCGGAGGCGGTGTTGTATGCCCGGAGGCGGTGTTGTATGCCCGGAGGCGGTGTGGTATGCCCGGAGGCGGTGTTGTATGCCCGGAGGCGGTGTTGTATGCCCTGAGGCGGTCTGGTATGCCCGGAGGCGGTGTAGTATGCCCGGAGGCGGTGTTGTATGCCCGGAGGCGGTGTGGTATGCCCGGAGGCGGTGCAGTATGCCCGGAGGCGGTGTTGTATGCCCGGAGGCGGTGTGGTATGCCCGGAGGCGGTGTAGTATGCCCGGAGGCGGTGTTGTATGCCCGGAGGCGGTGTGGTATGCCCGGAGGCGGTGTAGTATGCCCGGAGGCGGTGTTGTATGCCCGGAGGCGGTGTGGTATGCCCGGAGGCGGTACAACACCGCCTCCGGGCATGATGATGATAATGATGATGATGATGATGATGATGATGATGATGATGATGATGATGATGATGATGATGATGATGATGATGATGATGATGATGATGATGATGATGATGATGATGATGATGATGATGATGATGATGATGATGATGATGATGATGATGATGATGATGATGATGATGATTATGATGATGATGATGATGATGATGATGATGATGATGATGATGATGATGATGATGATGATGATGTTGCTGATGATGATGTTGCTGATGATGATGTTGCTGATGATGATGTTGTTGATGATGTTGCTGATGATGTTGCTGATGATGTTGCTGATGATGTTGCTGATGATGTTGATGATGAAGTTGATGATGATGTTGATGATGATGTTGATGATGATGTTGATGATGATGTTGATGATGATGTTGATGATGATGTTGATGATGATGTTGATGATGATGTTGATGTTGATGATGATGTTAATGATGATGTTGATGATGATGTTGATGATGATGTTGCTGATGATGTTGCTGATGATGTTGCTGATGATGTTGCTGGTGATGTTGCTGATGATGTTGCTGATGATGTTGCTGATGATGTTGCTGATGATGACGTGAGACGGTGTGGTATGCCCGTTTGCGGTGTTGTATGCCCGGAGGCGGTGTTGCATGCCCGGAGGCGGTGTGGTATGCCCGGAGGCGGCGTTGTATGCCCGGAGGCGGTGTTGTATGCCCGGAGGCGGTGTAGTATGCCCGGAGGCGGTGTAGTATGCCCGGAGGCGGTGTTGTATGCCCGGAGGCGGTGTGGTATGCCCGGAGGCGGTGTAGTATGCCCGGAGGCGGTGTTGTATGCCCGGAGGCGGTGTGGTATGCCCGGAGGCGGTACAACACCGCCTCCGGGCATGATGATGATAATGATGATGATGATGATGATGATGATGATGATGATGATGATGATGATGATGATGATGATGATGATGATGATGATGATGATGATGATTATGATGATGATGATGATGATGATGATGATGATGATGATGATGATGATGATGATGATGATGATGATGATGATGATGATGATGATGATGATGATGATGATGATGATGATGATGATGATGATGATGATGATGATGTTGCTGATGATGATGTTGCTGATGATGATGTTGCTGATGATGATGTTGTTGATGATGTTGCTGATGATGTTGCTGATGATGTTGCTGATGATGTTGCTGATGATGTTGATGATGATGTTGATGATGATGTTGATGATGATGTTGATGATGATGTTGCTGATGATGTTGCTGATGATGTTGCTGATGATGTTGCTGATGATGTTGCTGATGATGTTGCTGATGATGTTGCTGGTGATGTTGCTGATGATGTTGCTGATGATGTTGCTGATGATGACGTGAGACGGTGTATGCCCGGAGGCGGTGTTGTATGCCCGGAGGCGGTGTTGTATGCCCGGAGGCGGTGTGGTATGCCCGGAGGCGGTGTTGTATGCCCAGAGGCGGTGTTGTATGCCCGGAGGCGGTGTGGTATGCCCGGAGGCGGTGTTGTATGCCCGGAGGCGGTGTTGTATGCCCTGAGGCGGTCTGGTATGCCCGGAGGCGGTGTAGTATGCCCGGAAGCGGTGTTGTATGCCCGGAGGCGGTGTGGTATGCCCGGAGGCGGTGCAGTATGCCCGGAGGCGGTGTTGTATGCCCGGAGGCGGTGTGGTATGCCCGGAGGCGGTGTAGTATGCCCGGAGGCGGTGTTGTATGCCCGGAGGCGGTGTGGTATGCCCGGAGGCGGTGTAGTATGCCCGGAGGCGGTGTTGTATGCCCGGAGGCGGTGTGGTATGCCCGGAGGCGGTACAACACCGCCTCCGGGCATGATGATGATAATGATGATGATGATGATGATGATGATGATGATGATGATGATGATGATGATGATGATGATGATGATGATGATGATGATGATGATGATGATGATGATGATGATGATGATGATGATGATGATGATGATGATGATGATGATGATGATGATGATGATGATGATGTTGCTGATGATGATGTTGCTGATGATGATGTTGCTGATGATGATGTTGTTGATGATGTTGCTGATGATGTTGCTGATGATGTTGCTGATGATGTTCCTGATGATGTTGATGATGATGTTGATGATGATGTTGATGATGATGTTGCTGATGATGTTGCTGATGATGTTGCTGATGATGTTGCTGATGATGTTGCTGATGATGTTGCTGATGATGTTGCTGATGATGTTGCTGGTGATGTTGCTGATGATGTTGCTGATGATGTTGCTGATGATGACGTGAGACGGTGTGGTATGCCCGGAGGCGGTGTTGTATGCCCGGAGGCGGTGTTGTATGCCCGGAGGCGGTGTGGTATGCCCGGAGGCGGTGTTGTATGCCCGGAGGCGGTGTTGTATGCCCGGAGGCGGTGTGGTATGCCCGGAGGCGGTGTTGTATGCCCGGAGGCGGTGTTGTATGCCCTGAGGCGGTCTGGTATGCCCGGAGGCGGTGTAGTATGCCCGGAGGCGGTGTTGTATGCCCGGAGGCGGTGTGGTATGCCCGGAGGCGGTGCAGTATGCCCGGAGGCGGTGTTGTATGCCCGGAGGCGGTGTGGTATGCCCGGAGGCGGTGTAGTATGCCCGGAGGCGGTGTTGTATGCCCGGAGGCGGTGTGGTATGCCCGGAGGCGGTGTAGTATGCCCGGAGGCGGTGTTGTATGCCCGGAGGCGGTGTGGTATGCCCGGAGGCGGTACAACACCGCCTCCGGGCATGATGATGATAATGATGATGATGATGATGATGATGATGATGATGATGATGATGATGATGATGATGATGATGATGATGATGATGATGATGATGATGATGATGATGATGATGATGATGATGATGATGATGATGATGATGATGATGATGATGATGATGGTGATGATGATGATGATGATGATGATGATGATGTTGCTGATGATGATGTTGCTGATGATGATGTTGCTGATGATGATGTTGTTGATGATGTTGCTGATGATGTTGCTGATGATGTTGCTGATGATGTTGCTGATGATGTTGATGATGATGTTGATGATGATGTTGATGATGATGTTGATGATGATGTTGATGATGATGTTGATGATGATGTTGATGATGATGTTGATGATGATGTTGATGATGATGTTGATGTTGATGATGATGTTAATGATGATGTTGATGATGATGTTGATGATGATGTTGCTGATGATGTTGCTGATGATGTTGCTGATGATGTTGCTGGTGATGTTGCTGATGATGTTGCTGATGATGTTGCTGATGATGTTGCTGATGATGACGTGAGACGGTGTGGTATGCCCGTTTGCGGTGTTGTATGCCCGGAGGCGGTGTTGCATGCCCGGAGGCGGTGTGGTATGCCCGGAGGCGGTGTTGTATGCCCGGAGGCGGTGTTGTATGCCCGGAGGCGGTGTAGTATGCCCGGAGGCGGTGTAGTATGCCCGGAGGCGGTGTTGTATGCCCGGAGGCGGTGTGGTATGCCCGGAGGCGGTGTAGTATGCCCGGAGGCGGTGTTGTATGCCCGGAGGCGGTGTGGTATGCCCGGAGGCGGTACAACACCGCCTCCGGGCATGATGATGATAATGATGATGATGATGATGATGATGATGATGATGATGATGATGATGATGATGATGATGATGATGATGATGATGATGATGATGATGATGATGATGATGATGATGATGATGATGATGATGATGATGATGATGATGATGATGATGATGATGATGATGATGATGATGATGATGATGATGATGATGATGATGATGATGATGATGATGATGATGTTGCTGATGATGATGTTGCTGATGATGATGTTGCTGATGATGATGTTGTTGATGATGTTGCTGATGATGTTGCTGATGATGTTGCTGATGATGTTCCTGATGATGTTGATGATGATGTTGATGATGATGTTGAT
>JAXIVJ010003573.1:0-45000 GCA_036785665.1 Chirona hameri
GTTCCTATTCAGTTTGGGGGGCTTCAGCCTCCCCCTCCCAACTGGGGATTCAGCCCCCCCCCCCAACGTTGACGAGAAAGTGGGTCAAATCCGGGGAGAAATCTGTATTTTGTAGATTTTGATGGTACTTTAAGCGATTTTTTCCAGCTCAGCCCCCCCCCCCCCAACTTGTTTGGAGAAGCTACGCCCCAGCACTGGCGGATCCAGGGAGCGGACATCAGGGTCAAATGCCCCCCCCCCCCCACAGGAATCGGGGGGGGGGGGGGGCATGCAATACAAGTATGCCCCCTCCCCCTGCGCGTTCCCTGCACTGCACGTGAAAAACAATGATCTTAGGAGAAAACTTCATGAAATCGGAAGTTTTTTCTTCTCTCAAGTGATTGGATTCATTTTGTTATGTATCCCTTGCTTTCAATGATAGACAAAACAGCGCACCCAATGCAATTCAAGCAGCCCCGGTGACACGCGCCCTGCTGGGGGAGAGGGGGGGGGCAGACTGCCCCACCCCGGATTTTCTCAATAACTTAAAAACTGTGATATCAACGTGAAACTTTCAATACATGATACTGCATGAATTATACGTCTTCTCACCAAATTTCAATGAAATTAATGTAGTATTTTGGGAGATAACGTTTTAATGACGTCATGCCATGCCATTTTTGGTGAGAAAAAAAAATGTTAAAATTGTTAAAAATAGAGTTTCAAAGCAAATTGCAAATAAAAAACGTCAAGAGAAAAGAAATGACATTCTCTTCCAAATGGCTATATCATATTTTTTTACCCCCCCCCCCCCAAAAAAAAAGGAAAAATGTCCACAAAATCATTGTTTTTGTGAATTCGAAAAGTGATTTCTTAAGCTGGAATACCAAAATAAGGTGATCGGCCCAAATCTGCGGAGGGAAAAATGGGGGTACCTTTTTGCCACAAAAAAGATGCCACAAAATGTTTTGCCCCCCAGTGGTTTTCCCTTAAAGTCCCTGTACCTAATACCAACATAAACAGTAAACTAAAATTATCGCAGACTTACTCCATATCCATCTTCGCTTCTTCAAGCTTTTCGCTTGGAGATCGTTGGTTGTTTATCGACGCTTCACTTTGGGAAATTGCCGCGTGCGCCAATTTGTGTTATCTGCTGTCCGGCTGACGCGATTTTCCGGCAGTAGCGACAGCAGGAGGCAGCAGAGGTATGACGTAATACACCGTACCCCTCTCCACATCCCATTCCCCCACTGGTCCACGATGATTGGTCGATACGTTTTGACTGCAGTAGGCACCAGCAGTCAGCCCGTCAGCAGGCGTCGTGAACAAGGCTCCGGTAGAGCGCAATTTGATGACATGACCTTGAATATATTGACCTAGGCCCATGAACTCTGCAGAGAATGGACTCTCATCACCACGCCGTCCTGCCGTGCAAATTTGATCTACATAGCTGTTAAAGGGACTGTCCCACCTTCCCAAAAGTTGTCAAATGTACGCCGCTTGTGGTGCAAAATATGAAGTAATTGCTGCCGAACACGATTATGACATTTGTTTCTCGCAAACTGTGCTCAATTTCATAAAAAGTTAAATTTTAATATTTGAGTTGACGTCATATTGAGCTCTAGAGAGCTACACAGAAATTCTTTACGCTGCCAAAGTATAGACACACTTATTTCGAGACAATTCTGGCGCTTTGAATACAAAACAAACCCATTACCAAATCATTGAAACGTAGCAAATATCCCCAAGGTTCACCTTAAAACAAGTCGACTATCATCACCATTGGGTGAAGAGATGTGACGTCATCGGCTTTAACCCGCGAGTTACTGGGGTATATTCCATAACGCGACTTACTGGGGGTCTATTTTGCTCCCCCCCCCCCCCCGCTCGGATCTCCGGAACTACTGGACCGATTGTAAAAATGCAAACGGCATTCGATAACCCTGGAAAATTTATCGAGGGAAACATAATATTGTTGACCTCGGGGGTCACCGATGACGTCACAGGTTAGGTCAAGTACAAAATGTTTGACCGTGTCAAAAGGTCTCAATGGATGGAATTGTCGCACAAAATTGCGATATTAAATGCATAAGCAGTCGATAAATCGGTATGATTTGTGTGTCTGACACTTCTAAGTACCATTCTAAGCTGTTTATGACCTTGGGTCAGGTCAAGGTCATCCGAGGTCACGAGGTCAAACTGCAGATTACGGTCATCAGGCGTTGTAACACATGTTTATGGGTTTGTTTTCGTCTAGAGCTCGAAAAATGACCTTAGAACATTGTTTGTTCCATATAAATCGAAGTGAAAAGCAAAAACGGAAATGCATTTTTTATGCATAGTAATGCTGTGAGAGGTGGTCGATTTTTGTCATTTAAAGGTCATAAGTCAGTCATTTATGAAGATATCGACTTCAAATTTGGTACACATATTCACCGAAGACGTCTCGATCACATATATTCCGGTTTTTTGATAATTATGTTTTTGTTTGGTGAAATTTTGTAAACAAAATGTTTTTGGATTTCTCAAAATGTTGAATTAAAACAAACCTAAAAAATCCAAGATGGCAGTTTGATGCCCGGTCTATTGTCAGTAATTTGATTTAAGACAATTGCATTTATCTCAAACATTGTACCTTTGACAGCGTTTTCCGCAAACCATTATGTTTCAACAAAAACCGAAGAACATGACGTCACTCTGACGTTATTCCCGGTTGACCTATCATAATCTCATCTTTTTCCTTTTGCAAAATGTGTAGAATTGATGTGAGAGAAGGTACTGCAAGTTTGGTGACAATACTGGTGTTGGTTTAGAGTTATTGCAAAATAACGGGAGGGGGAGCAAAAAATAGCCCTCCCAGTAAGTCGCGGGTTAAGCCCCTATTCAAATACACGTAGGGCTTATTCGTTACAATTGTCAAGACCAAGCTCGAATTTCTTTCGATTAGACCCTTAGAACTGTGTGTGCTGCTACCCTACTTAATTTCAATGCTAATCCAACAACATGGTTATCTCAACTCAAAACTAATGTTAAGGTGGGAGTGTCCCTTTAACTAAACTCTGAGCATGGCCGAATCGAATTGGCCACTGCTCGTGTGCGCTTATTTCCCAGAGTCCCTCAAAGGCGCGTGTTCCAACCTGTCATGTGCAGACGGCTGGGTCCCCCTGTCCCACCTTGTCTCCGTGGCACCAAACCGGTCTTGTCTGACAGGCGCGTCTCTGTGTGCTGCTGGTCCGCTGATCGGGAGCAGGGCAGTATCTGTTGGAGGCGACATCGGTCAGGCTGTGTGGTCTGGCACGCCGCTGCGCGGAATGGTAGCGTGCTTGTCGAGCGCAGTTTTACAACAAAAAAGTGACCGCTTATCATAGCGAGAGAGCTGTTGCTGTCATGTTCATATTCTGGGTATCTGGGTGTGCTATTATGTATTATTCATATTGACAGAATGCTCGGAAATAGAAACGATTAACGATTCGGAATATGCACATTCTCATGACATATTTGTAATAGTTTTATCGGAGTGCATCGTGGCACTGCATACAATTGCATAGGATCTTTGAGAATGATGTATGGGTCTTTTGTTAATAGGGTAAGTTGGACGTGCACGTGCGTGTTAGCAGCCAAGTACTTTCCTCGTCAGGAGACAGGAGACCGGGACGAAGGAACGTCATCAGAAGTCAGGGCCAGGGAAATATGGATCTCATTTTGAGACAAATCCAACCCCACGCAACATTTTTCTTTCGGATTGGAGCTCTTCTCGTTTTTGGTGTACCTTTTGCTCTCTCATATTTTCCTTATTTAGCAAGGTTAAAGATTTTAACACAGATTTTGACCCAAAAGTTGAGGGCCATGCCCCTGACCTGCCTCCGTTCCTACGCCTAATGATGACAGTAAATGAAGTAATGACTTCACCTGCAACAATTATTTCCAGTCGAAAAGTATAGCCTAAAATTGGCCAAACAGCTTGCTTCGAGAAAGACAAACTTGTTTACTGTTTAACCCTATTAGCGGCAGGCTCCTTTTTACCCCTATTAGCGACAGGGGGGGGGGCGGATTCGGACCCCGGAGATCTCGAGATCCACCCGTCCGACTTTCAAAAATCAAACGGCGTTTGATTCCCCTCAACACGATCTACATTTCTTTAAAAAAACGAAATCTTTGATAGGGGGCAAAAACTACAAATATTAGAGGTATTTGTGATCCAACACAGCTGTTATGTTTATCAACCGATTTGAACGCAACAAATGGGGATTGATAGATATTGATTGATTGATGGGGATTGATTGATAGATTGAGTGACATCGGACACTTCAGTTATAAAACATATTTGCATCCATAGGCGGTGCCAGGTTAGCGAAAAAGGGAGGCAAAATATATAAAAAACTGCCTGCAAATCTCCCCTTTTCAAGTTCCTGAAACCGCCTCTGCCGTGCAATATTTACTATAGTTTACTAAAACAACTAATTTGCACCTGTTTCAATCAATCACCGTAAACCTATGTAACTACTGTATGCTTCCGGCAGTTAGGAAGAAGCCGTGAAGATCGCATCTCCGTATTATCGCCAAATGTCACCGAAAAAAACGGCCCCTGGAACCGCCTCTGTTAAGGTTAGGAACTCAAAATTTTGACTCCATATGCGGAATTCAATTCTAGGAAAAGTCCCAAAATTGCATGGGTCTGCCCCCAGCCGTTCGGGAGATATCTGCGAAAAACATGGGGGGAATCCGCCCCCCCCCCCCCCTGTCGGTAATAGGGTTAACCTTATTCAACGGCTCCAAAATTTGTTCTGTCTGGCTCTGTGTAGATTGTTCTCGTAAATTGGCATTCGACAAGGGCGGTTTTTGCATTGCGGCAGCCTGGGGAACGACAGTATTGTTTCACATCGATTAAGCGGTCATGCAGAATTGATGCGGCTGCGGCTGGATGCCATTACCATGCATGCATAATGCATTTGAATCGTGCCGGCCACGGCTCGATCTACATTGGCGCAGCGAGCAACACACAGCTGGCCAGTGATTTGTCCCAGCACCGGTGCAGTTTTGTCCGGCGTTACTTGCGGGTTTGGCCGCGGCTGGCTGTGGCTGGCTGTGGGATCTGGCGGTAAAATATTCGGTTTTAGTAGTTCCGATTTAACCCAAGATCAAATCTAAGACTGAACAAGCCCCAGGATTGTGGTGTAATCCATGGTTGATACCGTTATGTTGTAAAGAAAAGAAAATCGCCTTTTTTATAGCTGTGTTTGTTCATATGCCATGGAATTTCTAATCTCATCTATAAATGGAAGGGGGTTAACATCTGCGTCTTATTGAGCACGTGAAGTATTCGTCATTTGATCTGGTTGGGAACAGCCTATAATCCTAGATACCGGAAGCATTGAGAATGCCACTTTTACTGCTGTTGAAATTAATGCCATTTATTTCCTGAATTTGTGGTTTGTTGCTGATTTGTGGGACATTGTTACATGGGTCCGCTGCTTATTTTGATTTTTGGCTCAAGTTGGGGGATTTGATGGCAGACAGCGCTTCTAACGGGGAGTAGTTTACATTGTCTTTCCATATTGGGATGGAAACGTTCACTCTCCAAGACAAAGTTTTACTTGTATACTTTAAGCCGTAGGTACTCTTAAATTCATTGTTTCCTTAATGGGAGCCTTACACAACTTGTTATACAGCTCTGATATATTCAATGTTTTTTAGTAACGCTTATGTTATTTGCCCAGAACCCAGTTTTTTTTATCTCTAACCGATGTTTTATGTCGGATTTCCCACACTGCCCCTTAGCTCGAAACAATTGTTGCTCCTTGACTCCTGGGGCGTTCCAGGACAGATCAGCAGGGCGCTAACACCAAATTGACACCTTAGCTTTCGAGCGGTATTTTCTGGTTTCGCGTAGTTTCCATAGGAGCCGAGTTTGTGGTATTCAACCCCCCCCCCCCCCCCCACAGCCGAGCGCGGGAATTACACAGGCCCAGGGGGCGCGGGACTCTATACTAAGTTTTGTGACCTGACCTGACACGATATTGACACCAAATTTGGCACATATGTAACCTAGCTCATTATTTAAAGGTAACCAAAGTTTCAAGCTGCTATTGTTATGCGTTACTAAGTTATCGCCCAAAGATTCAAACAAGAGGAAAAAATCCCCGCCCGGGTCTATTTTTTAAAGTAATTTTTGTTAAGGCATTTCTAAAATAACCTATCTAAAAAAAATCATTCATAGATAAAGGTTTTGAAACCATTAAATTGTAATATTTTCACTGGGCTCGGGTCAAGGTCACATGAGGTTACCAAAGGTCATATCGTCAAAAAATATCCGACTTTAACGAAAGAGTTAATTAATAGTGGCGTTATCTGCTTAAGAAGAAAGTCATGCAACGTGACCTCACGAAAATACCCCGAGGGATAACTCGGTACACATTGCTTTAATCGAGCTGAAACTTGCACAGCGTGATATAGCACCCCAGATAACCCTTCAGACGACTTTTCGTCGAAATCTGAGATGTAGGGTGTTTTGGCCATGTCAATCTGTCCTGGAACTCTTGTAAGGTTTCCCGTTTTCGGTCTTCACCATTGTTGCTCAGGAAAACGATTATGCCAAAAGTCCGATACCTGCAGCAAACATATTTTCCACTTCTCCGTATGCGTTTGTGCTTTGACTCTTGCCACCAGGCACCACCAGCCATATGCAAATATTTACCCTGGCCGGCGTTCGTCGACTTTGAGCGTCTGCAAATTTAGAAATAGGAGCGCTCTGCAGCATGCAGATGCGGGCCATTCGTTGATTGTTTATCTTTCCCGCATCAGGCACCTGGGAAGCGGAGGATAAGCTTCACAGGCCTACGTCGTTTTCTCGCTCCATCCGATGCGGCTTCTGGTGGAAAATTGGATATACTTCGCTCCTCTGCTAGCTGAAAAAGCCGAATGTTTGCCCCGAATGCGGCCGCATTCAGGCCGGCTTACATCATAACTGCATTGGCTAAATTCTATCGCTGTCATATTTTCGCCTCTCATGGTATATGGTCGCCCCGTGAGCGGGGCGAATTACCCCGCTGACGGCCTTATTCCCCGGTGAGTGGACTATATCTGAGCCATGTCCACGGCGACCCACCGCCGCCCGGCCGGTCGGTGACCCGTCTGACCCCGCGATGATCGCCTCTCGGCGTCGGGTGCCGCCGTTCCCAGCCTCCGCTCGCGCGCCATCCGCCCAATTTTCATGGCCAGCCGGCGCCGGCAGCCAGCGCGCCTGTATTTTGGTCCGCTTCCCAGGCATGGTTATTTACGGGGAGGTGGGGCGCGCGTGGAGCGCGCGGCAGCGCCTCTCTCGTGTAATGCTTGATAATGTCGGCCGGCCGGCCCAGCTGTCGTGAGTAAATCAAGAGAGGGCGGTCATCATGGAAAATTAGCCCGCCGGCAGCCGCCGGCCAGCCCCGCGGCGAGACTTTGCAACTCCGCATCGGAGCGACTCTGGCGTGGTCTTGCAGCTCAGCAGCCCCAAGACGCACAGGCGGCGGCGGCGGCGGCTGGGGCGGGGGCCCGAGATAGCCCCTCCCAGCCCTGAGATGAAAACTTTGGAATGAAGCTGGTAGAATGAAGGGCTGGTCGCCACACCCACATCAGGAGAAAAAAAACTGGTCAGAACTGGTGGAGATCGCGTGACAGGTTCTGTATATGACAGTGTTTCGGACTCGGGACCGGTTTTGCGGACGCGGGTGTAAAACAAAATATACACGCGTCAGTTTTGTTACCAATCTTGACAGACTTGGTGTCAAAATGTTGGAAATTAAGTGGACTTTCATTTGCCATCTTCAAAAGTTAAATATATTTTCTCTGAGTATGAACAGTTGAGCGTAAAAGACAAAAAAAATGGCAAAAACGCGTTTTTCAGGATAAAAATATTTGGTCGCCCCATTTCGAAGAGCCGTAACCATAACCACAACCATATGCTTTGGGGAGTTCGCGCTATACTCATTCTCTTGTTCATTCAATTTGCATTCAGAGCATATCGAGTTCAATTAGTTCCTCACATTTGGTTTTAGACGCTGCGCATAGGCGTACCCAAAAGGGGAGCAAACGTGGCAAATGCCCCTTCCTGAAGGTCCGTACGTGCCCCTTTGGTCTAAAAAAGAGGGTTTTTTAAAGAAAAAAAGTTGAAAATATGCCCCTCTAAAAATATAGTGGGCCAAATCCGGTGATCTTTTTTTGGGTGGGGTACTTTACGCCCTCCTGGTTGAAAATTGCCCCTTCTGGAGTTAATTCTGAATTCGCCACTGACGCTGCGTTGGATCTTAGCCGAACCGACCAGAGTAAAAACTATATTAAAATAGGCCAATTTAGTGACAATTTCCCATAAAACCATTATTCTACAACACTTATCCGGGTTATAAATAGGGGGAAAAATGATAATGGATCGATTGAGCAAAGCCTTAGGAACAAAATGGTGCCATTTTCATTATTATGCGAGCTATATTGAGGGTGCAATCAGTGGTTTTGTGCTCGCGTGTTGTTGTTGACCTCCCCTTGTATAAAAATAACCCTCTTGTATTTTTTTGTTTGTTAAAAATCCTACATCGATTAGAAACCAATAGCTGTACCTGAACATCTTGTCTACAGATCCTATTGGTTTTCCTGCCGATTTAACGCGTTTTGTAAAAACGGTGTTTTTGTACAAGGCAACCGCACGCAGACGCGAAGTGATCAGGGAGATACCTTCACGGGATAAAAACATAATAGATGCCATGCTATTTTCGATTCCAGATTCGAATTCTTCATGAAAAACTGATCCGGATAGGTTGTTTTTTGCAGTGGAAAAAAAAAACACTGATTTCGGGCTGGTTTTGGCCGCGAAACCGGTCCAAAGTCCGAAATCCTGTCATATATTAGTGTATTTCCGTGGAAAAGTACGCGATATCACTGTCGTTTTCTCTCGGCTGAGGCGATGTGCTGATAAACGTTGATATATCACATCACTAGCGTTCCGTGCTCCGTCGCTATCCTCCGGTCAATCTGACGCCGGCTTAAAGGCAGTATCCCACCTAGACAGATTTCTTGAAGTTTGGCAGTATCTTGAGCTGAAAAATACGAATGTGACTTTGCTTTGGGCAATTGATTGATATCCTTGGAGAAATCAGCAAGTTGCTCTTTTGTATGACGCATGACGTCATAAGTTGTTCACGGTCGGCTCGGCCCACTACAGTCTCTGACAAGGGACGGCCGCGCCGCTCGGGTGGCTGAGCGGAACACTCGGGTATTGGCGCGGTGCCAATAGAGGTGTACAGTCGGGCGGTTAAACCGCGGTTGACCGCGGTTAACCGCGGTTACGGGCGGTTGCGGTTGCGCTTTCCGCTCAAAGTCACGGTTACGGGCGGTTACGATTGCACTGGGTTACGGTTGCGGTGATTTTATTCCGCGGCTGAATTTGACGTTAAAATATCAACAATAAAGACGACATTGCGTAGACCTCGCAGAAAAGAGAATTATGGCCCACATTAAAGGGAGTGTGCCTACTGTTTTAGAATGTCAACAATATTTTGCATACGGTAAGTAGCTATTGATTTGATTGTTGTATACGATATATTTCACATCTGGAGCCTCTTTAGTTGAATTTTCACTTATATTCTTTTGCTTGTTTTTTGTTTCGATATCGATAAAACGATCACCACTATAATCAGAGGGAACAAAAGATGTTATGTGAAACGGCGCACCTAAGACAATACAATTATGGTCAAATCATGCAAGATAGAGACAAGTTGTGCACAGCATGTTCTTGCCACTGTGAACTCTATTATGTGCAAGTTTCGTAGCTATAAATTTATATCTTCGTCGAAAAATTGCCATCAAGCGTTGCGAGTAGGGGGACAGACGGTACTATTCGGCTGCTGCTATCAGCGCGCACGACCTGTTTTGTCGAAATGCTATTGGCCGGTGCTAATGATATGCTAGTAGTTTAATCGATAGTTACAGTACTTCTAGTAGCGGAAGCCCTCTGGGGTCTACCCGTTTAGTTTTTGCGACCAGCCAGTTCCCGTTTTTTTTAAATATCACAGCAACTAGTGTGAATCTGGAAAAATGAAAAGCATGGTTCAATTCAGAAAATTTTGTTCTATAAACCAGAGTCAATAACTCCAAATAACCAGTGAGTAGGCGCACTCCCTTTAAATATATAATTTCCGCTCAATCGAACAGACAACACATAAACTACGCGGGCAACGGCATGGAAGCTACACGAAAGTTATGTTACTAAGATTATTATCACATTTTTTGTGAGTACTTATTTTAGTTTTTGCGTTCCTGAAGCTGTTCAGTCTCCATGCATTTTTCCTATTTCACCAATTACCCTTTTCCAGTTATGACTTGTTATGTTAAAAATAGCACGGTTATTAAACACTCAACAGGTACGTGTGTTACGTTTTGAAAAGTAAAAAACATTGGTACAGGCGGTTACAAAATTCGTTTGCTGCGGTTACGGGCGGTTACGGATTTGAGCCTCATGGTTACGGGCGGTTGCAGATTTGAGACATACGGTTACGGGCGGTTACGGATTCGATCCCCACGGTTACGGGCGGTTGCGGTTGCAATTTTTTTAACCGTGTACACCTCTAGGCGCCAATCGATAAGGGGCCGGTGTCAGAGAGTGTATCGGAGGTCGCGGATGTAGCGCCATACCAAACGGACTGAAAAGTATGGCATAACATGCGGAAAATGCAAAACGGAATCCAACATTGTGAGCCACTGAATCCAGCTACAGAGGAACGAGTGATACCATTCGATTCAGCAAAGGCTACCATCTATCGGCTGGGAGGTAAAACAAATGTTCAGTATTTGACTAGACACACTCACTTTCAAGGGCGGATCCAGAATGGGTGGTTTGGGTCAGTTGGGGGGGGGGGGGGAATCCAAAAAAGTCTCATAAATCTGAAAACTCATCGGATTTCGCTTGCTTGTGTATCGATAACTGATTTAAAACAAACTTTCCTTAGTAAAAGTTGCTTATATTTTATATTATCTCAGGAAATGTGTCAAATTTGCGCCGATTTCCGGTGGTTTGGGGGGGATGGCCCGTGCCCCCCCCCCCCCCCCATCCCTCCCTCTGGATCCGCCCATGCTCACTTTAAGGGAAAATACCGACTGAAGCCATCCATTTTCGGATTACCGGCGCGTCGAAGCGATTGGCATGCGTGGCACGTTGGCTCGTTTATATCCATTGTGGCGACTTCCCGCAAGGATTGGTGTCTCCTGAGCCCCCAGAGCGGAGACCGTTCCGATTTAGACCAGGAATGAGACACTGGAGCGACGCCACCCAGTCACGTTCCAGAACATTCCAGCTGGCAGGCGTCACGGGTCTCCAGCCAACTGTGACCTGGCTAGTGTTAAACTGGCGACATTAGGTGTCTCATGACATACAACACAGCAGGTTAAGTTGCCGCATCAATCTGCGGTAAAATTGAATTGGAAGTGTTCGGATTTCATGTGTTAAACGTCATTGGAACTCAATCGCTGGGTTCCTGCAGTCAAGTTACCATAAGTTAGTCCAGTTACAAGTTGTACGATAGCTCTAAACATCACCAGTTGCGCGCTTAGGATAACAGAAGAGGCCAACACATTCACATAAACATCAGCTACAGTTCTGCTCCCTGATATTGGAATATAGCCGATCTTACTGGCTAGAGACAATTACACCACATCCTGACGCGAGGAGACGATGACTCATTGGCTGGAGACGATGGCGTGCTAACTGCAGATGGTGACGTCATGGCGGCCACTCTGCGGTTGGCAGGGATCCGTTCCGTTCCGTTCCGTTCCGTTCCGTGCGATCCGGGCCGAGAGGCGGCGGTGCAGTGCCGGCTGAGGGGCTGTAGACCCCGCCTGCCCCCGCATCTGCCGTGCAGCACGGTGTGAACGCCCCCTAATCTCGGATCAACACCATCCACATCCCCTGTATAAGGTGTGGTCTGACCGCCGATATACCTGGGAACAGGGCGAATCTTCCCGAAGACATATGCCCACTGTGGCGCTCTCGCAGACCCCGATACCAAGCTGGACTCTGGAGAGGCGTCAGTGGACCAACTGACTGGACAACCTGCTCAATACAATCCATTCGCTGGGTCCCCTGGGGCCGCGGGTCCCTCCAGTGTGACTCCCGTGACTGGTGACCTTCACGTGACCTTCACGTGCCCCCACTTGACCTCCATGCGGCATCCACGTGCACCTCCGTGACCGGGGCTGGTGACGGGACGAACAGCTGCAATCACCGAATGGACAGGCCTCTTAGCACCCGTGTCGACGGCGACGGGCGACGGCGACGGCGTCGTCGGTGCTGATCTTCAACAGGGTGGGCGAGAACGGGGGCTGATTGGGGGCTTTGGGTTCATAACCGAGTTCATAACGGAGTTAATGTCGTGTTCAGGTCGTGTTCGGGGTCGGTGTTGGCGTTGGCACATCGGCACAGGCCATTTGGTGCTTGGACCTGTGTGTTGGCAGCCGCGATGGCGCTCGTGTGTTTGGCTATTTGGGGATATGAAGCCAGTTCTTTTTTGTGTGTGCAATAACACATACTTCTTTAGTTGGGTTCCCTTGGTTTTACGGGTATTGTTTTATCCTGTAAATAGCATGGCATGGTACTAAAGAACAGTATTAGGTTGTTAATGTATGCGTTTAACATTGGAAATTTTTATTATCGCTTCTATGTGAAGCGTTCCGGTCGATGCTGTCATGAACTTGATCGGTATATTGAGCTCGGTGTGGGCGTTACGGGCTGACTGAGTGAAGTTCCGGCGCTGTGTGCCAAGTGAGGGTTACGGGGGTGGAAGGGGTGCAGTAACTGCCGCTGGTGGGTAAATCGTTTTCGTGCCGCCACGTCCACGCTCGCTGTCGACCGCCTCATTCGGCCGAATGTGTCGTAAAGCGCGCGATGTGTCGTAAAGCGCGCGAGGGCCTGTGGACGGCCGTAAACGGACAGAGCGCCCGGTTATGAAGCTGCGGCCGTATTGAATCTCGGGGGGGGGGGGGGATCGAGCCTTGCAGCGTTGTGGTTGATTGCAGGAGGAAATACGGCCGAGTGGGTTCGGTTATGGCTGAGGGTTAGCCCGCGTGATCAGCTTTTACATGTTGAGTTGCAATTCAGTGGAAGTCGAAGTGCGGGTGATTTGTAGCCTTTGCGCTTGCGTCCAAATAGGATTTTACTAATAGTGGTTCAACTGTTATGTTTATTGATGCAAAATTAAGTTACATCGTTTATCATTACCCTTGAAAGCATCATATCTATAAAAATTCAGTGCAGTAGTCACGGAAATGCAGAAAACTCGAAGGAAAGAAACAAATGTTTTCGAATTAAAAGCACTGAATATTACTTATCACACCGTCACGCGTCATTCTCTATGTCGCCTACCTACACAGCAAAATCGTAACAGAATCAATCCACAGAGTCAATCAATCCACAAAGAACATCGGCCATAGCTCATTCAACGGCGTGTAGCTCATCTGTTCCAATGCCACCAAGTTTAGTCGTTGGGCGTTGCATCTGACTACCACAAACTTGTCGCTGGATCCAGCGCTGCAAACTTTGAACATCGATTTGCGCGTTGTTCGGCCCGACCTGCAGAGCGGCTGAGCCCAGCTGCGATGGCCAGTGTTGGTGCCGCCGCCGGCGCACGGCTCGGGGAGACGCTGCAGGGCTGACTCAGTAGAGCGCGCTGGAACTACTGCTCGGTTTCCGACATACATCAGGCAGTATGTGAATTTGGAATGCAAGTAGGGTATGCAAATGGGGTAGGTTTGATGATTTCCCCAGCGTTAAAGGGACTGTCCCACCTTCCCAAAAGTTGTCAAATGTACGCCGCTTGTGGTGCACAATATGAAGTAATTGTTGCCGAACACGATTATGACATTTGTTTCTCGCAAACAGTGCTCAATTGAATACAAAGTTAAGTTTTAATATGTGGGTTGATGACGTCGTATTGAGCTCTAGAGAGCTACACAGAAATCCTTTACGCTGCCGGAGTATGGGCACAATTATTTCGAGACAATTCTGGCGCTTTGAATACAAAACAAACCAACTACCAAACCATTGAAACGTAGCAAATATCTCCAAGGTTCACCTTAACCCTCGCCCGGGTAGGGCAAAATCACTACGTGTTCGGGTACGGGGGGTACGACCCCCCCCCCCCCCTTAGCGTTTCGCCCCTAATTGAGCTAGAGTTTCGATTCAAAAACGAGCGTGTTGCTTGTGACGAGAGGAAGCCGCTGATACCCGGTTTTAAGGTCTTGGGTCATTAGGTGACCTCTGAGTCATGTCAATGACCCAAAAGTCATAAAAATTGAAAATGCGTATAAATTGAATTGTATCGAGTTCATTCGTTCATTCGAGTTCATTCACTAGAATCGTGAATGAACATACCGTAATGCTTAATAGGTGCCAAATTCGTAATCAGCGTCACAAAATGTCCTAAAAACAGCCAAATTAAACAAGGTCATGTCAGGTCATCTGAGATCGGTGACCACGGTTGACCTGTGGATGCGCATGACCCCAGTGGAACATATAATTATATAAAATGGATCCCAAATTTGAAATCAGTGTCACAAATTGTCCTAGAAACCGCCAGAAGCCCAAACAAGTCATCTGAGGTCATCGGAGGTCAATGACCTCAGTTGACCTCTGAAAAGGTCAATCGAGGTCACAATCTCAGTGGAAACCACAACTGTCACCTGGAAACGCCTTTGCATATGCTCCTGAACAACAAACACTCGGAAACTGCACAAGTTACAAGCATCGATACTGCGGGACGCCAGTTGCGCCGGATGTGACCTTGAGAAACAGGTCATAGGTCACGGGTCAAATGGGTGGGTTAGAAATTCTTCTTTTTTAGATTATGTGTCAAATTTGTCAAAAGTAGTGTACTGAAAGTTTCATCGCAATCGGTTAGAAACTACGCGAGTTATTCCATAAAAACCGAGGGGCTGGCATCCACCCCCCCCCCCCTACCCGGGCGAGGGTTAAAACAAGTCGACTATCATTACCAGTTGGGTAAAGAGAGACGACGCTGTCGGTTTAGAGGCCCTATTCAAATACACATGGGCCTTATTTTTTACAGATGTCAAAATCAAACTCGAATATCTTTTTTATTAGATCATTGTGGTTGTTTGAACTGCTACCATACTGAATTTAAATGTCTAACCATCAACATGGCTATCTCAACTCAAATATAATGTTGAGGTGGGATAGTCCCTTTAACACGCGCAGTGGAGAGGGGTATGCCACTAACACGCAGTGGAGGGGATGGGGAGGCACTTTAGTGCCCCCCCCCCCCAAGATCTCCGAAAGTATGAGAGCTAGAACGATCAAACTTACAGGGCAGGTAGGTGCTATGATGATCTACATTTTCAAAAAAATCGTGACTTTCAGTCAATATCTTCAAGGTCAAACGAGGTCACGAAGGTCAAATCTAGCCAAATGTCACAATTTGGGGAATTTTACCTATGTGACGTCACAATAATCAGCAATGTGTCCAAAGTTGTTTCTGGGGATGCACATTGACATTGTCTACCGAATGGCGTTTGAATCATCCCGATCCGACTGTTGGTTCCGAAGATATCACTTTGCCGAACTCGATTCTGGCCGCCATCTTGGAATTAAAATCCGTATAACTCAAAAATGTATCGACCGATTTTGATTTTTTTATGTCAAACGATCCGCTATTGAGTTGGCTTAAATTTCGCGTAAAAAACACCGCCCTGCGCCGCTTCGTTTACGAGCTATTCACGAAAAACATGTGGGGGGGGGGCACAAAAGTGCCCCCCCCCCCCTCCACTGCGCGTGTTAAGCGATGGCCTTACTGTTATTGCTATATTCGTATAACCGTTTGCAGACGTGCAATGAGCATTGTTGGGAAGTTCACATGCGGAACTTTATATTCTTAGGGGGATGTAGGTGCCTCCCCAATGTTCTGATCTGCATCCCCAGTCTTGCATCTGCATCCCCAATAATATGACTTACTTGAACTGTTAGATAGGGTAAAGTGTTTTGGTCATTTGGGCTGGGGGAAGAATGAGACACAGTACAATTATATATTTCCCTTCCCATGTCATTCCATTGCATTCTATTGATCATTGCTTCATTCCATTGTTCATTCCATTACACTGTAGGCTACAGCCATACGGTATGTGCGGAGAATATGGCAGGTATGGTCATGGCCACACCATCTTAAAAGTTGGTGTGACAGTGCCATACCAACTTCATGACCTGAATTGTATTTTTGGAAGTGACATTTTATGAGAGTTACTGGTCAAAAATGTAACAAAAATGTTTATGCAATCCTGACAACTAAATATATCAAGCAATAAATCACACATTGTTATAAAATGTGCCTACCTATATTGACACCTAAAGGTATGTACTTATTTTCAAATTGCAATTCAGCAGTGGGAGTTAGTCTTGCACACAAACAAATAGAACCAATAACTTAATACAAGCCTGACCCAAAAAAAAACGACAACAAAAGGATTTCCAAAATATAGCAATAGATCACAGAACTTAACAAATATAATGTAAAATTCACAGCTGGTAACAAAATGTATCAACCATCCGAACAATATTGTATCAGTTCCATTCAATGAGCCTTCAAACTCATACACATTTACTTAGGTATCAATTTATATTAGGCACAAAGGAAAGGATTTCCCAAAACCTCAAATTGGTACATCAAAACAATGATATTCAAGCAAAGCATTACATAAATATGCCCTAAGTTCATAAGTAACCCATAACTTTTACAATAATGCATACATTTTGACATATAATATCAAATAATGCATATGTTTGTACATTTAACCCTTTAACCCTTAGTGGTTTGAGAACCAATGATGATTTTGATTCCCATGCACCGCCACTTCACTGCACGACTGGCGACGACCAGGTGCGCGCCGATCGACGCCATCTTGAAAATGGTACGTCAGCTGATGATTCGGGGGTAAGGGGGATGGGCAACTAAATCGGCGGATACGCGGCTACTAAATGTAATGTGTGAGACCGTAATGTTGCGATATTTTGTTGTTGTTGAGCTTATTCGTAGTTAAATGGAATATTTGACCTTGGGGAAAAGTGCGTGTAATGATGAAAACGAGTGTCCTAATTATAGTTCTTCATTTTGAGGAGAAAAAAAAATGTTATAATTTGCAAAATATTCATATTTTTACATGTGACGTCACAAGAATCTTGTTTCACCAAAATGAGTTGTGACGACACACCGGCAAAAGTTTATCCTTGAATCAGAATTGTAAACAACACTAACAGCAAGTAATGGCGGTGACTTACTTGTCTGTCGTGCGCCGGGTTATACGCCAAAAAGCTCACATTCTTTCAGCATTGCCACCTTAGCTACGTAAGGCCCATTCCTTCAGCATTGCCACCTTAGCTCCGTAAAGCCTATTCCTCGGCATTGCCACCTTGCGAAACTTATTTTCTGTAATTTCTAACAGATATCGATGATATGTGTTTTTGGTAATTGAAGTTTAAAATAAGGATGTATGACAAAGTATGAAACTTTACCGTTCAGTAGATTATTTAATTAAAAACTAGCCAGCTGACAAACTGCCTCCCATTGGCCCTGTGTTGAAGCGCCGTTTCCGCTTCACCTAGTATTCTATGGCCGTGGTGACGACCAGTACCATAGGCCTGCATAGCGAAATACATTGTCTTGCTTGCGCCAAGAAAAGTGCATTGTGAATACTATCAAGTACTATTTTTTTATTTTGTTTTGGGAAAGCAAAGCGAAAAGTGTGTGTGTATGGGGGGGTGCGGAATAAAGGAAAACCAGAAAATAGTACAGTTTCTCTCTCCAGTGTTTGCCCAAGTATAAACGACAGAAGGGCAAAGGCAGAGTATTAATCCATCACCGAAATGTTTAATCCATTACCGAAATGACCACTTTCTCGTTGACTTCCATTTTAAAGCATCACCACTTCTTTATCAAGCTTTTATCCTAACCTTACCTTACCTAACCTAACCTAACCTAGCCTAACCTAACCTAGCCTAACCCTTGGAGACAGTTTAAATATTATTTTAAAAAGTGTATCGGCCGAAATCCTCAATATGGTGTGACGTTTCGGTGATTTTAAGTAATTTACGGTGATGAAGTTAGTCATTTCGGTGATGGGATTAATTTATTCCCAGGGGCATGCGTTAGCGCCGGCGCTGAACAGTTTGCTTGTTTTCGGCTCCCTATTAATTAATCACCAAAACGGACATAACAACACCAAAAGACCACTCGCCATCAAAAGGGACAAAACACCACCATAGCCACATAGGAACACCAAACACCAAACACCATCATAGCACCATAGGACACTCCATAGCCAAATATATTAATGCCGCCAATATGGGCAATTCCACCACCAAATTGGACACTTCTACCACCAATATAGCACATCCTGCAGTCGTAACGTCCACTTGAGTATCCAGATGCAAGAAAGAATGTCCAAAAAGGACACTCACAGCCTGATTGGCTAATTTACCACCAAATCACCTTGACCGAAGACCAAAATCTAGTAGGGAAGGTATAAATAAAACCAGAAATTAGTATATTTTACCTCGTCAAGCTAAACAAAACCATATTATAAACCAAACTGTCATGCCAGATAGCGTCGTGACAAGGGAGCAAGCGGGGTATTTGCCCCCACCCCAACTTCTGAAATGGGACCTTAAGATCGATGCAAATCCGGAGGATGTTTTTGTTCGTAGAAAAATTGGGGTAGGTGGGCGAAACCATTGAACTAATGTCCAAATTTTGCCATTTCTGTTTTGCCAATCGCAAAATAAGTGGCCTTATCCCGAGGATTGGGTGTATGCTAGGCACCAGGCGTCGCCACAGGGGGCTTAAGTGGAGCAGGTTGTCCCCGAACCTTCAAATTGGACCCCTTGGGTTTGATGCAGATCCGAGAAGTTTTTAGGTCCGCAAAAAAACGAGGTTGTCGTAGGCAGACATCTTTTTCATAAATTACATCCATTTTGTTTTTATTTTAACAACTTTTTCGCTAATCGTGAAATAAAGTGGCCCAAATCCGTGGAGAAGTTCGATTTTGGGGTAGGTTAAGTTAGGTCTTCAGCAGACTGCGCCTCTAAGGTCGTGGTGTTTTCACATTCTACCCTATTGTTTTTTTGGGGGGGCTTGTTTTTTTGGGGGTGTTTTCCGGCTACTGCACCCCCAACCAAAAACAAAAAGTTCCGCCGCTGGGGAAGTTCACAAATGCTGGTCAAGGTGACGGTCAGTGTGTTTTCCTAGTATTGTTGTGGACCGTGCTGAAAGGCCGGATAGTTAGCTTTCGATTCAGTGATGGACGAAGGGCTGAGTTGATACGTTGCATGACAGGCACGGAATATCCTTGAACCGGCTGATTCATGAGAACGGGATTATGAAATGTTAGCAACGCTGATATCACCAGTGTTTTATGTACCCGTATATAACGCTGGAGTGAAGTTCATTCATAACGGGCTCACAAATCACACAAAATTGGCTCAAAATAGCCTCACCTGCCGGAGCGGCCTACCCATCATCCCCAAAGTGGCCCTGCTGCCTGGTTTTCAAAGAGCTTCCATCTACACTACAGCCTGCAGCGGTTTTCCTCCAGCGGCTGTTTTAATTATACAGATGATGCGACACGTACGAACTACGGACCGCATCGGTTCTAAGATTCCTGTACTTAAAGGGAATGTTTCACCTTTCTGAAAGTTTTCAAATATACGCTGGTTGTCGAAAATATGCAGTAGTGCTGCTGATGACGATGGTGATATTTGTTCTCTCGAAAAGTCACTTAACTTTATATAAATTAAGGTTTTAAATTTGGGATGATGACGTCATTATTGAGCTATAGACCGCCGCTGATTGGCTGACAAAGTGGGATTGGCTGAAAAAGTGGCTGTCAGCCAATCAGCGGCGGCACTAGCCTAGACCCCATTTTGCAAATTGGAAATTAAATTGCTTAAAAACGGCTAAGTTTTGGGGGAAATGACCTTAGTATTTTCGACATTTCAATAACGGCCAAAGATAATGGCTATCTCAGTTCAAAACCAATACAAAGGTGAAACATTTCCTTTAGCCATCCAGTGTTCCGAAAGCCCTGTGCGCAACTGTAACGTTCGGCTGGACACGGGCGCAAAACCCCGCCTCCCACTCTAACAGCAATCTGAGCAGCGGTCAGCCGCGCCTTCACACTCCGAGTCCGGCCGGCGACAAAGTTTGCACAGCGCTGGGAAGTTGGCGGCGGCGGCGGCGGCGGCGGCGGGGCTGAAAAACGCCGCCCGTGACGGCCGACTGCTGACGGCCGTCGGCTGTTCGTCGACGCCGACGGACTGAAACACGGCTGTCGGCGCGGACGGGGTGACACACGACGCGTCGGCACGCGCTGCCGGTGGCGACGGTGCCCCGCGGCGATGTGACCTGCGGCGATGCCCTGCAGCGGTCGCGTGGTGGGTGTTAGTAGGCGGTTGTTATGGCACGCGGACTGAGGGTGCGGGTGTGGGTGTGGGTTCCGGCTGGACCAAAATTTTGACAGGGCTGGCTGCCGGCCGTGTAATGGGCTCCTGTGCTGTAATCAGCTGTTAGATTCTTTATTATGATGTTGATTTCGTCCTTGATAAGTGTGCGTTTTAGTAGCGGGGATTGTTTTACTCAGTTCATTCCTTAAATGGAGATAATCACCTTTTGATTGTGTTAGCAACAATTGCTTTGGCTACCGTTATGGTATTAAAATGATGTGATGTAAATTTAAGAATTAAATAAAGTTATTCCCTAATTCAAAGTTGGAAGTTTGGGAAAATTAATGGTCGGTATTTTCCCTCCACTTTTGGAAAGCGCAACATTTTTGCATCAATCTGTTAAACGTTGTTGAATGGGGACTTATAAACAAATCGCCGACACTAAATAGGTCGCCGTCACCGCCAAGCTAAACTGACGATTTCAATGCACTTTTTTCAAATGATTATTGATTGTTCATAAAAGTTTGGCACATTCGCAAAAGATAGAGTGCAGGAAACATATTGCATGCCTTCATGATAAATAACAATGCGTAGAGAGGCTAATTTACTTAATTCGTTACCGAGTGCTTGCTGATTATAAGTGTGGAGCGCTTATCAACTATGACTTGAAACATATCTCGGTAGGAATTGTTATATGCAAAATGTAATGAATTCACAATATATTTTGGTCTCGTCTATCGATTTCAGGTGCTAACTCCATTTTTGTGGAAAAAGGTGATTATCTCCCTTTAACGGCTCACGTTGGTCACTAATACGGACCTAGTTTGAAGTTTCTATAATTGGAACATGGTGATTCTTCTGAATGTCTGGTCGTCGTATGTCATATAGCATGTATTATCAGTTCGTTAAAAAAAGTTAGATAAATAAAGTAAAAGGCGACGCCATCCAATCTCTTCCTGGTGGCGCGTGACTCCCCTCTTACCAATACGAAGTATCCTGGCTTTTCTGCCCGCTCTCTCAGCTGGGAAGGTTTCCAGACATCACGTCTGGCCGGCGGGGCATACATTCTACCTGGTCCGAGGCACGTATGAGTCCGTGCTCCTGGCCCCAAGCGGCCAATGGGTGGCGCGTGACACACGGGAGCATCGTGCGGTTGATGTGCCCCCAGACGGCCTGTCTGGGAGCATGAAGGCTCTTTCCCGACTGGACGGAGGAACGCGGGGGACAGGTGGCCAGTGAAGCTGGTCCGGCCCTGGATCCCGCTCCCTAGCTCCCCTGTCGGCTATCCTGCTCCCTAGCTCCCCTGCCGGCTGGACGGACGTGAGGGACGGGTGAACTCACCCGGCCCTGGATCCCGGGTCCAGCTCCCCTAGCTCCCCCAGCTCCCCGGCCTGACGGAGGGAGGCTTGCGGCTGTTCGGCTGGTCTGATCCGTCACTGAACCCCGGTAAAACGCTGCCCGGCGCTGGAGCCCGGCGCTGGAGCCCGGCGCTGGAGCCCGGCGCTGGAGCCCGGCGATGGAGCCCGGCGCTGGAGCCCGGCGCTGGAGCCCGGCGCTGGAGCCCGGCGCTGGAGCCCGGCGCTGGAGCCCGGCGATGGAGCCCGGCTAGCTCTGTACGCCCGCCATGCTGGATCGTGCACGGTCGGCGCACATACATCAGCCGAGTGCAGCGGGCGGCAGTAATTTCCGGCGGCTGTCCACCGGCTGTCAGGCCATGTTTACCTATCGATTCGGGCTCTTTTGTACCGCCGCCGCCGCCCGCCCCTGTCGCCGCCGCCGCCCCTGTCGCCGCCGCCGCCCCTGCCGCCCCTGCCGCCCCTGCCGCCTCTGCCGCCTCTGCCGCCCCTGCCGCCCCTGCCGCCTCTTCCGCCGCGCCGGCCGCTATGCAGCGTAAAGGAAGGAAGGCTGGCTAGGAATGTGGCGATGACGACGCGTCGGCAAGCGACGGAGCTCGTCGCACCCTCCGCCGACTGCGAGTTCGCTCCCCCTAGGAGCGAGTTGTCCGAGTGCTCGGGCTGCCGGTCTGGGTGGTGTAGTTGGCCGTCGGGCCGGTAGGTGGCAGTGCGCGCGGTGGTTGGTTTCGGGCTGCACCCAGGCAGACCGGCAGTGGACGCTGGAGGGCCGGCGTGCAGCGACGGTTCCGTGGCCGTGCTAGGAAGGTGGCGGCGACGGTGCAGGTGCTAGGGGTGCTGGGCAGTGTAAGCACGAGACGTTGACGGCGGGGCGCGCACGGTTAAGTGCGATGACGTGCCAGCTGACCTGGCCGCAGACTATCCCGTGGAACGAGACGCGCATCACGTGGAACCTGCTCTGGGTACCGCCCAAGACTACGGTGAACGTCATCAGCGATGGTCAGTACCGGGGCAGAGGATGGGTCAGTCAGTCATCAGTGGTCAGTGATGGGGCGCGGGATGGGTCAGGCATTAGCGGTCAGTGCCGGGGCAGAGCATGGGTCAGTCAGTCATCAGTGATCAGTGATGGGGTGCGGGATGGGTCAGGCATTAGCGGTCAGTTTGTCGGTGTCGAGCCTGACCTAGGGTGGGCGTGGCGTCGAGTCGGGTCGGGATGGGGACCGTCTCCTCCGTCATTAATGGTCGATTGGTCAGTCTCGAGCTTGTCCTAGGGTGGGCGGGGTGTCGGTCGGGTCGGGTCGGGTGGGGACCGTCCTAAATGGTCGGAGTTGCGGACGGAGTAGTCTGGGGTCCGTTGCTGCGGCTGCTGCGGGTCGTTGCATCAGTAGAGGCGGCCGTGTTGAGTTATGTGCCACGTTTATGGAGGCATTGCAATGCTGGTGTGACGCCTGGAGAGGAAGGCTGTATTACTATTAGGACCAGGCGTGGATCGTGCGAGGCGGTATGCTAAGCATGTGTTATTAGGATCAGGCGTGGATCGTGCGAGGCGGTATGCTAAGCATGTGTTATTAGGACCAGGTGTTATTAGGACCAGGCGTGGATCGTGCGAGGCGGTATGCTAAGCATGTGTTATTAGGACCAGGTGTTAATAGGACCAGGCGTGGATCGTGCGAGACTGTATGCTAAGCATGTGTTATTAGGACCAGGTGTTATTAGGACCAGGCGTGGATCGTGCGAGGCGGTATGCTAAGCATGTGTTATTAGGACCAGGTGTTAATAGGACCAGGCGTGGATCGTGCGAGGCGGTATGCAAAGCATGTGTTATTAGGACCAGGTGTTATTAGGACCAGGCGTGGATCGTGCGAGGCGGTATCATGGGTGGAGTTAAGAAAAGGTTAATGGGGCAAAATGTCATATAGGCTGGTTGTTTTCAATGGTTCAGATGAAAAATGGCCATCAACGCCAGGAAACCTTAAAATCTGACAAAAGTTGGTGGGGCAAAGCACAAAGTTGGTTTGAATAGGAAACTCCACCCGTGGGCGGTATGCTAAACGGGTGCCCTTAGCAGCAGGTATGTGTTTGACAAGTTGCAGCCGTTAAGGTCGCAGCTTGTTTGTACCAGCTAACGCGTCCTAAAGAATCTTGCGTTATTGCCAACACTCGTCATTCAGCTTGACACGGCAAAATGAAGAAGCAGCGTTCATGTTCCAGGTAGTTTGTGTTTGCAGCTGAAATGTATTCGATGAAGATGAAGCATGTGTTTAATATGACATTGCCTGAAGGGATTGTCTACAACGGTGTCAGGTACTTCCTCTGCCGCCTCTTTGTTGTGTTGTCTTCCGGGCACATGCGCGCGCCCAGTCCTCTCCTGACTTCTAGACCCAACTGGCAAACCAACTTACCAACTCCTCTGCATTCAATTTATCAATTCAGTGGCAATAAATTGCCCAAATTTCCCAAGTGGGTTGAATCCCGTTTCCGCTCAGCCAAAGAAGTGTGCTGTAAAACAACATTTGGCTTATTGAGTTCGACTTTCTGTATTTTGCTGTTGTATCCTTTACCTTACAACAAGTTATGCATGTAAGGGGGGCTTTACCAACAAGCTATGCATGTAAAGGGGGTCTGATCGCGAATCGATTCCCGTAAAGAATTGGGTCCGATTGAACCCGACTCGGCCGACGGCACGGTTGTTCGACCGTCGACACGCTCCTCTCGCTAATCCTTACTCCTTACTAACACGTCTGCCTGAGCACAATGGGACTGGCGTGATCAGATTGGTCAGAACAACTATATACTACTGGCTTGATCAGATTATTCAGAAGCAGAACAACTATATACGATTGGCTTGATCAGATTGGTCAGAACAACTTTCTACGATTGCCTTGATCGGATGGGTCAGAACTCAGAACAACTATGGCTCGTGCGCGAGTTTCCCCGACCTCTACACAGTGTCAGAAAAGTGGTTCCACGATTAAGTTCGCAGAAAAAAATGTCGCCAACGGCGGAACAATTTTTGTGTAATGCGTATACCAGTACTTTTTGCGTAATTTTTTATACGCGTTTCTACACCTTATTTTCATATATAATATGTGCATATACTATTATGTGGAAAGTTGATGAATCGTCAGTCGTATTTCCTGTACAGATATAGTCTTGGCGTCAGTCAGGGACCGAGACTCCCGGGTCGTATGTTAAAAAGGTACCTTGTATCGTTGTGTATGGGAAACTGGGCTCGAATCTCAGTCTCGGGTACTGCCGTCTTCTGCATAACGTGTTTGTAGTGTCCCAGGGTTATCCATGGCCTCGATGGTGGCGGAGTTGTAACCTGAATACGCAAAAACTTTTTTGGGGGAGGGTTTGAAAGTTTTTTTTTTAAATACCAGTTTTCCTTCCCTAAATCACTGCAGAAATTTCGGATATTGGGAATTTGGAGGTTCCGCCTTACGATTTTTGTTTGCAATTTGTGTCGCATCACTGTCACGTTCCGGCCATTGTTCGGAAAGTCAAGTCTCAGTCTATTTTGTATGCTCGTCAGCCATTTGCACCCGCAGGCTAAACCAAATCATTCTTTACAGTCAAAGTTTTCACGGAACAAAACTTCCAAGTTCAGAAAAATGGAGAAACGGGCCACTTTTCTGACACTGCCTCTACATGGATGCCATCTTGATTGACGGCATTCCAATTAGGGTGACTGTACGCTTGTTGGAAGATATCTTTGGGCTGGTCGCTGTAAGAACTAAGAGACGTATCCAGGGAGCCGAACGCGATATAATAATAGCCAGCGAGCGAAGATTAGTGGCAGACAACACGCGCGGTCAGGTGGAACGCTAAATGGCGACCTAACGTCACTTTCTATTGGACTTTTTTGTTCCCATTCTCCGCGTTTCTGTTATAGAAAAGGTCGTTTTGAAATACTACACCATCGTCTTTTCCGCAAGCCGTCCTGTCCGCTATCCCCTATTGTCCTCGTGACGTGTCCGTCGGGTCACCATGACGTCAGTGACGTCAGTGACGACAGACACGTCAGACACGTCAGACACGTTAAAGTGGTCTACGAGTAGTATAGCGGTGGCGCGGTGATTCCGAGCCGTGGTGAAAAGCGCCTATCGTTCTCTTGCCGCTGCACATCAGGCAGTTCACTTCTGCAAGAGTTACATTATGTATGTTAGAGACTTCTCCTTTTTGTTCACACCGACTCCAGGGAACGATACGATGAACAGAAGTGACCACCGTTTGAACGAATCGCATTGTACGCCCCCCCCCCCCCCCCGAAGTTGCTATGGTGCACAATAAGGTCCGGCTTCTTTCTCATCTAGCATATGTTTGACGGCGAATTAAGAAACGACCATGTATGCTTTCAAACCGCATTACTGAGAGCTTCAAATTGATATATTGATGCATTGGCTCACCTTATCCATTGGCTACTTTTAAGCAAAAACCCGTGTTTGCCACCGCAAAGCGCTAAAACGGGTTTTTGCTTAAAAGTAGCCAATGGATAAGGTGGGCCAATGCGTCAATATATCAATTTGAAGCTCTCAGTAATGTGGTTTGAATACATATATGGTCGTTTCTTAATTCGCCGTCAAACATACGCTAGATGAGAGAATAAGCCGGGCGTTAGTGTGTACCATGGCAACTGCGGGTCCCTGTACATGAGTACTCTGCTGGTACATCATACGGCTTTTCAGAATAACGAATGGGCGTAGTTCCAACCTGCTTGTGCGGCACACGCCTTGCGTGCGAAGTATGTATTTATCCAAATACATCAGTGGCTTGTTTTACCTATTGTGGCACACGTTCCCTGGTGGATGCCTGATTTCGCCAATTGTTCATACTCAAGCCGTAAAAGAGTCAAAATTAAACATTTTAGATGAAGTACTGATATAATGTTTGTGCTTTTCCTTGAGAAGCATACATACAAATTAGCAGCTTGTTCCCTGTTTGACATTTGCGCGACCTGCCTCTACGTCCGCTCAGCCATATATGAATGCGCCTGTGCTAAGACATTTTCACTCGAGCTGGAGGGCACATGCAAAATGTTCGGATCTTCGGACTTTGTGTGGAACTTCTTCCAACCCATTTATGAGCGTAAGCCGATGGAACTCTAATTTCAACCCATTATGAATGTAAGCCAGCTGACCAACCAGCTTGTGTCGCCTTACTGGCTGGCCAATCAGCCGATCGGGTTGCAGTGAAGCGCCGGACGCTGTGTACCTGCAGCTCGGCCCAGCTGCTGCAGCTGTCAGCTGATGTGGCTGCTGGCTGGCCAATCAGCCGATCGGGTTGCAGTGAAGCGCCGGACGCTGTGTACCTGCAGCTCGGCCCGGCTGCTGCTGTTGTCAGCTGATGTCGCCTTACTGGCTGGCCAATCAGCCGATCGGGTTACAGTGAAGCGCCGGACGCTGTGTACCTGCAGCTCGGCCAATCAGCCGATCGGGTTACAGTGAAGTGCCGGACGCTCTGTACCTGCAGCTCGGCCAATCAGCGGATCGGGTTACAGTGAAGCGCCGGACGCTGTGTACCTGCAGCTCGGCCAATCAGCCGATCGGGTTACAGTGAAGCGCCGGACACTACCTGCAGCTCGGCCAATCAGCCGATCGGGTTACAGTGAAGCGCCGGACGCTGTGTACCTGCAGCTCGGCCAATCAGCCGATCGGGTTGCAGTGAAGCGCCGGACGCTGTGTACCTGCAGCTCGGCCAATCAGCCGATCGGGTTACAGTGAAGCGCCGGACGCTGTGTACCTGCAGCTCGGCCAATCAGCCGATCGGGTTACAGTGAAGCGCCGGACGCTGTGTACCTGCAGCTCGGCCAATCAGCCGATCGGGTTACAGTGAAGTGCCGGACGCTGTGTACCTGCAGCTCGGCTCAGCTGCTGCAGTTGTCAGCTTGTGTCGCCTATCGCTATCTCTCCGCTCAGCTTGTCTTGTGTCAAACTGTGGCTGTGTGTCGCATGTCCTCACCGGCCGGCTTGCGGTGCCGCTACCGCCTCCAACGCTGATGTCGCCCTGTTTCTGGTGCTGCACTTAGCGGCGCCCGCTAACGATCTAACCTAGCACCCTCTCCTGCCACATAAAGCCGCGAGCTGTAGTCTGCTGCTCCGCCGCCAGGGATGGCCGCCATATCACCAAACCAGTCGGTGTACATGAGCCCCAATTATCAGATCAGCATCATTCGCTGCCAGAGAGGTGGACCGGCTCGAGCCCCTCCCTCATCACGTATCACGGGTCGTCCGCGGAAAGGCCGGTCCGACTCTCAAGACAGTGTCATATGTCAAACGGGTGTCACACCGTCCGCACGGTGTACCCAGTATGTAGGTGGCATGTCCAGTGACTGTCGGCCGGGGTGACAGGGGCCGTCCGGGTCCTTCGTGCCGTCTCCTGCCGTGACGTGACGCGACGCGACACATTTGGCTCTGCCCCGGCACGGCTACATGGCGTTAACAGGCCGTTTACCGGTCCGCGGCGAGACGATACCAACACACAATGCTCGCCCCGACGGCCAGGAATGGAGACTGACGGGTGTGAGAAGCACGCGACTGCGGCCGGGCCGTCTCAGTAAGCGGCGGCGGACGGCACAGCGCGCTATCAGCCGCTGGCATCCGGCCGGTCTCGAATGTAGAAGACGAGGAAGGGGTATCGCGTGCTGTTCGGGCGGTGTACGGCGTTTACAGGTGGAGCTCCCTGCCGCGCCGGCCGCGAGATCGGCCTTCGTGTCGGTACACTGCCAGCCTGATGGACACTGATGGACTGGATGCTCCCTGAGCGATGCGGTGTTCTGCCTCGCTAACTGTTGCCACGTAGCGGTCCGAACAGGTCCCCGCGAGGCGACTGTTGGAGCACTGGTATGGTTCGTGGTATGTGTAGCTCACAACAAATTATAATGAGACGTGGTAAGCTATATCACGATGTGCTACATGCACCAATTGTTTCTTATCCAAATTCGGCAAAAGGGTGTCATGCATGAAATTATTAGACTAGCGACAAGAACCACAGGAATGAACAACAGAGCTGTCACACATAGCTGTTGTTGTCATTGAAAACACGGCCGTGCAGCTCTCTGTATGTCCATGATTTGCTCGTTGGTTGCCATGCACATTGCGCAATGGCTGCAGATACGGTCTGATCTGATGGTTGTGTCCCGTGCCGCTGTAACTGCGTCACAGTCGGCATGTCCAGCTTGGCTGTAATGGTTCTGAGTCCGGCCTCACGACAGGAAATGATGGCAATAGGATTAGTTATATTGTATATGTAGTATACCGAATGGCGTTGTTCCTATTTGGCATTTGGACATGTTCGACACAATGTTGAAACGTGATGGACTCGAACCATGTCGCTTGTCACGACCTGGCGGTGAAGAGATTCGTCACGGGCTAGGGGGTGAAGAGATTCCGCCAGTGAGCTAGGATGAACATCTTGCCAATGCTAAGACGTACTCCTTGCAAACAAAAGATGCTTTAGGTATGCCTTTCAGGATAAATGCAAAGATAAGCATCAACAAACATTTCACGTTTCGATTTGATGTCTTCCAGTGTTCTCCTATGAACTAGTTAACTATTGAACCAGTCAGGGCCTTGCGATGAACTGACCAGACGTACACGACAACTGTATACGTCTGTTCCCGACAGCCAGCAAACCAAACTCCCTCTACCAAATTTCCAGCTGGCCTCGGCGGCGCCGGTGGGCCACAAAGTATTTTTGGCCTGATCGGGGGCCGTTACGCAGAGAAATCGCCATCGGTCGGGACGTCGGGGACGGCACATTCATTGTATCGCTCCCCTGCCGCCGCTTTCACGACCGGCACGTAACGGGGATGACCGGGACGCGTGCCGTCCCGATATTTCCCCGAGGTCTGCCAGGTCCTGGGACACGGTGACGGACGAGGAACATGTGTCTCAGTCGGGGGATGTATCCCCGCGATGTGCTAGTGAGCTGCCGGTGAGCTTGTTGGCTGTTCGTTTTTTGTGCCATGCTGCCGGCGTGGTGGAAGTGATGATAAGGTGTTGCGTGCGACGGTCATCCGGAGGTCGGGGCGTTGCTACAGTTGTTGCCCCCCCCCCCCCCTCCCCCGAGGGAGGAGAGGGCAGGAAAGGGAAGTGAGTCGATTGAATTAAGCCTCAGCCTAGTTCAGTCGACCCACCGCAAACGTATGGCCTGTCGCATGCGTTTTCCGCCGTGCATCTTGTTTGGCAGCAGTACAAGACTTTTGGCAGATCTGAGCCAATGAAAGTGCTCGCCTGCCGTCTTCAGCCGCTCGTTTGTATGCAAGAGTTTTAGAGATCTGCAGCTGCCGCGCTGTTTTTCGGGCGAATTTATGTGATTTGTGTGGCGGAGTTTGCTCTTTCGATGCTCTTAAATTAGTGTCTGCGGAACCTGCTACACGGCGGCGGCGGCGGCGGGGTGCGGCAAAAATAGGTTTTGCTTTAATGCAACTCGGACGCCGAGTCAACAACCCTGCCGGCGCCCATTACTTCATCATCATCAAGTTTGCGACTCGGTAGTTGAACAAGCGGAAAGGTTCGTCTCGGTTAATTTGAGGCGGTGAGTTACCGACCGTGATTAGTCGCGCGTTTGTTTAGTTGTTAGTGCGAAGTCTTCATCGTACGCGTAAATACTCACCATACCAGCGTGGTTGATCACCGAAGGAGGGACACCGATGCTGGAAACTGTGCCGTCATCATGAAGACATGTGCTACTTTCCATTTATTGCACTGAATAATTAGATATCTTGAGTGCACATGTACAATATTTGTATATCAATTATCGTATGATTGGTATTAATGACTTCCAATACAAATCCAAGTGATTTGCAACTAGATGTAGAGCTGGTTATGATTTGGTTGCAAATTAATATCCGTTGTTGATGCTTGCTGGAGCTTTATCAACATGTCCCCGTCATCGTGTTTACTGGTCGTTGATACCATTCCAGTGAGATACCCCGAGGCTGTTGCCTTCATGTGACCATTCCAGTGAGATACCCCGAGGCTGTTGCCTTCATCTGACCATTCCAGTGAGATACCCCGAGGCTGTTGTCTTCATCTGACCATTCCAGTGAGATACCCCGAGGCTGTTGCCTTCATCTGACCATTCCAGTGAGATATCCCGAGACTGTTGCCTTCATGTGACCATTCCAGTGAGATACCCCGAGGCTGTTGTCTTCATCTGACCATTCCAGTGAGATACCCCGAGGCTGTTGCCTTCATCTGACCATTCCAGTGAGATATCCCGAGACTGTTGCCTTCATGTGACCATTCCAGTGAGATACCCCGAGGCTGTTTTCTTAATCTGACCATTCCAGTGAGATACCCCGAGGCTGTTGCCTTCATCTGACCATTCCAGTGAGATACCCCGAGGCTGTTTTCTTAATCTGACCATTCCAGTGGGATATCCCGAGGCTGTTGCCTTCATCTGATATCGGCGCTGGTATGGTGATTATTTACGGCGTGAACATTAGACTGTGACTTTCCCGGGGTAAGTAAGGAAGCCACCGTGTTAAAATGACACGGTGACATTCCTTACGGCACGACATTCACCACGAAATGGTCACGAAGACACAATAAGGCTCGTTCCGTGTTGGGATCGTCACGGATATGGTTATGATTAGAGGCGAGTTTCGATCAGAAGGAACCCAGTATCTGTCAGAGACAGGACTAGGTTTTGTGGGAGTGTTCGGCGTGCTGATCCAAAGACGGATTTATATTGTAAGCGGCTACAATTTTGCTGGTTTCCAACTGGTATTGAAAAACCGGAACGAAATATCTGAGTGGATTCACTACGCCTATTGATATGGTAAAGTGTTTGTGACATGTCGACAATGGCTTTCTCTGATTCTAGATCCACAATGGCAAAAGATTGTGCTGAAAGAGGCTTCCGTAATAGCAAAATGGCTTGCTCGACAGCTCGCGAGCTGTTTTGTCTCGAAGTCTGGAGAAATAAGACCGTTTGATGTCCGCATTTCTCTTGATTGTCCGGTGAATTGAGACGTGAACTGAAACACGACAAAAGGGTCACAGAGATTGGCTGCCGAGCCCCCCGGAGAGACAATACCCGGAGTTGATACGGCTGTGTTAGAGCGACCTGGTATTGGCACACGTGTTGGTGCTGAGTTGGCGCCCGGGCACACACTGCACTCGCCGGCTGTGACAGGCTGTGACAGGCTGTGTTGAACCTCTCCATATTTGCCCGTGTTGCCGGACGGCGCTCCGGCACTGTATTGCTCGATTGGCATGGCGATATTTGCTCGTGACGGCCGGAGAGCTCAGTGTGTTTGAGCTGAAACGCCGGACCGAGTGAACCGTTCAGTTGTGTTTGGCGCTATGACTCTATTTACACGCTGACGCTATTGTATTGTATTGTGGCACTCAGGAGACTCCCCAAAGGGCTCTTATGCTCCCGCGTCAATGTACACGCAAGCAAGCATACAGACATTCAAAACGAATCACGGTGAGCTCATCGCCCATCACCCAATCCCCCATCACCCATCACCCATCACCCACTCCATCACCCTATCACCCTATCAGGTCACCTGCTATTTTGCTACAGCGGACATGATTGCTTTTGTCTCGCTTCACGCTTGAACACGGCCTTACTACTCCTAACTTCAGACGGCAAGCGGTTCCAAGTTGCGACAGCGCGGTGTGAGAACGACATCTTAGTGGCCTGTAGGCGACATTTTGATGCGTGCAGCACGGACTCGTCAGCTGTCGCACGAGTCTGTCGTCGCGATACCTGGGCGCGCGTCTCGAGCAGCGACCGCAGCCGCTGTGACCCACCTCTGTTCCACAGCATGTGGTGAACCCGCTGAACATCCCGCATATCGATCATGTTGTCGAATGACATCCAGCCAAGATCCTCCCGCGCCTGCGTGATGTTGTCGTACTTTCTGAGCCCAGTGATTGTGCGGATCGCGAAATTTAGTGCCTTGTCAATTCTCTTCATCTGCGCTTGTGTCCTGGGCGCCCAGACAGGCAGACAGTTCCGCATGACGAGGAACATCATAGTTTCGATCAAGGTTACTATAACAAAAGGTTAGGCAGATCATACGTCACTGATTCTGAAGCTGTACTAAGGCTGTATGACCAAGACTTATGACTGGGACTATATGACCAAACTGACTCGGTTCTGGAATCAGTACATCTCCACCAATCCATAAAGCTAAGGCAAGCCAACATTTTCCCAGTAGTATCTGCATGGGGACATCCCCAAAACACCGACGTTGGCTCATGTGTTGGAAGGCCACGGACCATGACTTTAGTGACGGCATCACTTAGGAATGTCAAACATTTGTCGGAGACTGGTTTCGATGACCAGCTTCGTTGTGTCTCGTGGGAAATTTAGTTTGCGAACGGTAGCCACTATCCCGTTGCATTTCTTTGTCACGACGCTTACTTATTTTTCCCAGTTAAGATGCTGGTTGAGGTGAACGTCCAAGCGTCCAAGAATTGTGACACTTTCCGAGTGATTCGGTGTTACTCCGTCAAATTGCACTGTCAGGGGAGGCCGCCTGGGCTGTTTGTAGGGGTACCGGCTATAAGAAAGTCCGTCTTTGCAGCGTTGACTTTTAAGTCCGCTGCTGAGGTACCAAGCCGAGAGGTGGGTCAGGTCTGTCTCTACGTGTAGCTTTAGCTCGGCCACACATTATCCGGTTTCGCGCTGTGGATAATTTGGCTGTCATCCGCGTAGCTGATGAGCTGGCCGTTTGAGATGTGAGATGCCAGATCGTTGGTAAAGAGAGGCTGAACAGTATTGGACCCAGCGTACCGCCCTGCACCACGCCGTGCTTGAACGCCACCGTACGCTGGGCCCAATTGGACCCAGCGTACCGCCCTGCACCACGCCGAACGGTACCGGTTCAGTGGCCGTGCCGCCTTTTACTGGCTCAGTCCGCTCTGTGAAGCACCCCTCGAGCCAGTGGGATGAGATGCCATACCACCCTAACTTCGACAGCAGGGCTCCTCGATCGACGCAGTCGAACGCCTTATATAAATATAATGACGTCAGTGATGTCACCAGGCCCTTGTCGGTGTTGTTTGCGATGTAGCTGACTATATCTATCGCGGCGTCCTCGGCCGAGTGAGCCGGGCAGTAGGCACACTGTAGGGGTAAAAATCTGGTTGCATGTCACGTATGCTAAAAATCTGGAGGCTCACTACTTTTTCTGCCAACTTAGAGATGACGTTCAACACGCTGACAGGTCGGAAGTTGGCTGGCGACGTCTGATCTCCAGATTTGTGGATGGGAACCACTGTGGCATGTTTCCATGTCACCGGAACCACACCGGTGACAAGCGAGTGGTTAACGACATGTAAAATGATCGGACCGACCACCCTGAAACGCTCACGCAGCAGTTGCACCGTTATGCCGTCACTGCCGGCCGCCCTGGAGTTGCTCAACTTCCGGAGGGCGGCACCGAGCTCCGGCAGTGTCACCTGGTGCCGTTATGCCGTCACTGCCGGCCGCCCTGGAGTCGCTCAACTTCCGGAGGGCGGCACCGAGCTCCGGCAGTGTCACCTGGTGCCGTTATGCCGTCACTGCCGGCCGCCCTGGAGTCGCTCAACTTCCGGAGGGCGGCACCGAGCTCCGGCAGTGTCACCTGGTGCCGTTATGCCGTCACTGCCGGCCGCCCTGGAGTTGCCCAACTTCCGGAGGGCTGCACCGAGCTCCGGCAGCGTCACCCGGTGCCGTTATGCCGTCACTGCCGGCCGGCCTGGGGTCGCTCAACTTCCGGAGGGCGGCACCGAGCTCCGGCAGTGTCACCGGGTGCCGTTATGCCGTCACTGCCGGCCGCCCTGGAGTCGCTCAACTTCCGGAGGGCGGCACCGAGCTCCGGCAGTGTCACCTGGTGCCGTTATGCCGTCACTGCCGGCCGCCCTGGAGTTGCCCAACTTCCGGAGGGCTGCACCGAGCTCCGGCAGCGTCACCCGGTGCCGTTATGCCGTCACTGCCGGCCGGCCTGGAGTTGCCCAACTTCCGGAGGGCTGCACCGAGCTCCGGCAGCGTCACCGGGTGCACACGGAATGCAACGCTACAAACGATCGGCGGGCACGGGTGCACCGGCTCACACGGCAAAGCGCCGAGCTTGTCAGCGTCCAGTGAGCCGTCTGAGCGCGGCCCCGGCGGTCCTGAGCTGAGCGCGTACTTCCGCTGGTTGGTCCACATTTCCTTGGTGTTGGAGCTCCTGAAGGTGAGGCGAATAAGTCTCTTCGCGCTCGGGCGAGCCGCCTCTTGAACTCGCCGCACAGCTGCCTGTACTCCTGCTCCGACTTTTCGTCCCGGCGCAGATCTCGCGCGCGCGCCTCGCGGTGTCCCGCTGAGATTGCAGTTCTCGGAGTTAAGAGTCGGAGGTCAGCCATGGGCAGTTTTGGTGGCGGAACTGGATGGTTTTCAGCAGCAGTGCTTGTCGATGTACCTATTCCACACACCCAGGAAGGTCTCTTACTTCGAGTCGGCGGACAGCGCCTCGTGCACCGGGCCCCGGTCAGCCAGCAGCAGGTCCAGCCTCAGTTGGTTGTAGTCCACGTTCCGCAGGGACCTGAACGTGGCCGTGCGTGGCGGCCGCCTGGTCCGAGGCAGCGGCGCGTCCAGCATCACCATGTCGTGGTCGCTGACAAGCTCCGGCACGACCGCCGCATGTCGCTTCAGGTCGCCAATGTTGGCGATGATGTGGTCGATGATTGCAAGATTCCCCGGCCGAGTTTGCGTGTCGATGAGCTGATGAAGGTCGAGGTCACTGAGCATGGCCCTGTATGCCGAGACACCGGGCTTGTCGTCACTCCCTACATCAATGTTCAAGTCTCCGAGCAAAAACAGTGGCATCCTGCGCACTATGAGCTCTTCAAGATGACCTCTTATCACCTCGATGTTAGAGGACACCGTCCGTCAGGTGGTCTGCAGTTCGTCCCTATCGACGCGCACCGGCTTCGCGAGCTCACGCCCAGCCACAGCTATGACGCTATGACTCTATTTACACTTTGGCGGTATGGCGCAATTTACACACAGTGTACCGATCAGCGTTCAACGACGCAATATCTCGACACGGACAGTGATGGTCGGTCGTTGGAGAGAGGTACGGGCGCTGGACAGACCCTAATTTGGCGCCTGTCGGACCTAATGGACCTGTCGCGGCCAGTTAGAGTACGTCACCGCTGCCACCAACACAGGCAATATTGCCGGGTCCGGGTCCACCTGGCGTCGCGAGCGGTGGTCAGGCCGGGTCCGGGTCCACCTGGCGTCGCGAGCGGTGGTCGGGCCGGGTCCGGGTCCACCTGGCGTCGCGAGCGGTGGTCGGGCCGGGTCCGGGTCCACTTGACGTCGCGAGCGGTGGTCGGGCCGGGTCCGGGTCCACCTGGCGTCGCGAGCGGTGGTCAGGCCAGGTCCGGGTCCACTTGACGTCGCGAGCGGTGGTCGGGTCGGGTCCGGGTCCACCTGGCGTCGCGAGCGGTGGTCAGGCCGGGTCCGGGTCCACTTGACGTCGCGAGCGGTGGTCGGGCCAGATCCGGGTCCACCTGGCGTCGCGAGCGGTGGTCGGGCCGGGTCCGGGTCCACCTGGTGTCGCGAGCGGTGGTCGGGCCGGGTCCGGGTCCACTTGACGTCGCGAGCGGTGGTCGGGCCGGGTCCGGGTCCACCTGGCGTCGCGAGCGTGGTCGGCCGGGTCCGGGTCCACCTGGCGTCGCGAGCGGTGGTCAGGCCGGGTCCGGGTCCACTTGACGTCGCGAGCGGTGGTCGGGCCGGGTCCGGGTCCACCTGGCGTCGCGAGCGGTGGTCGGGCCGGGTCCGGGTCCACCTGGTGTCGCGAGCGGTGGTCGGGCCGGGTCCGGGTCCACCTGGCGTCGCGAGCGTGGTCGGCCGGGTCCGGGTCCACCTGGCGTCGCGAGCGGTGGTCGGGCCGGGTCCGGGTCCACCCGGGTCCGGGTCCACCTGGTGTCGCGAGCGGTGGTCGGGCCGGGGCCGGGTCCACCTGGTGTCGCGAGCGGTGGTCGGGCCGGGTCCGGGTCCACCTGGCGTCGCGAGCGTGGTCGGCCGGGTCCGGGTCCACCTGGCGTCGCGAGCGGTGGTCGGCCGGGTCCGGGTCCACCTGGCGTCGCGAGCGGTGGTCGGGCCGGGTCCGGGTCCACCTGGCGTCGCGAGCGGTGGTCGGGCCGGGTCCGGGTCCACCTGGCGTCGCGAGCGTGGTCGGCCGGGTCCGGGTCCACCTGGCGTCGCGAGCGGTGGTCGGGCCGGGTCCGGGTCCACCTGGCGTCGCGAGCGGTGGTCGGGCCGGGTCCGGGTCCACCTGGCGTCGCGAGCGGTGGTCGGGCCGGGTCCGGGTCCACCTGGCGTCGCGAGCGGTGGTCAGGCCGGGTCCGGGTCCACCTGGCGTCGCGAGCGGTGGTCGGGCCGGGTCCGGGTCCACCTGGCGTCGCGAGCGGTGGTCGGGCCGGGTCCGGGTCCACCTGGCGTCGCGAGCGGTGGTCGGGCCGGGTCCGGGTCCACCTGGCGTCGCGAGCGGTGGTCGGGCGAGGCAGGCTGACGCGACGCCGATCCAGCGTGTAATGCTTTACGGGAATTTATGCGCCGGAAATTATTACAAATGGTCATGTTAAATTAGGAAACCAAATTGATGATGAGGGATTCAGGTAGTTGATGAGAATGAATTGAGTCATTATGTAGGAGTGAGTCTTGAGAAAATTGCATTGGTGCATGGGACGTTTACACAGGAAAGAAACTTACTTCGTATTGAATTAATGCGTTGCACTTTGCGTGAAGAATTACGAGCCACAGACATTCAAGTTTGTTTTCGTTGCCGTTTCTTTTTCGTGGCCTGGGCCATCATTCTAATGGATGTGCACTGAATGCTTACATGTTTTCTGGCTATAGCTGCTTTAGAGCTGTGACCTTTGTTGACGCTTCTCGACCGTGCATGAATAAGAACCTGCAACGAAATCACAGGTGTTGTATTAGGTTTTACCTGACAACCTGGTATTTTGGAAATGTTTCTTTTTAAATCTGTGTACCGTTGGATGACAATGTCTCATAACATCCCTGATCATGAAGATTTCAATGTGTGTTGTTGGAGTCGGCTGATTAAGTCATTCCCTGATCATGAGGATTTAAATGTGTGTTGTTGGAGTCGGCTGAGTAAGTCTGGCAATGTCTCATAACTTCCCTAATCATGAGGATTTCAATTTGTGTTGTTGGAGTCGGCTGAGTAAGTCTGGCAATGTCTCATAACTTCCCTGATCATGATGATTTCAATGTGTGTTGTTGGAGTCGGCTGAGTAAGTCTGGCAATGTCTCATAACTTCCCTGATCATGAGGATTTCAATTTGTGTTGTTGGAGTCGGCTGAATAAGTCTGACAATGTCTCATAACTTCCCTGATCATGAGGATTTCAATGTGTGCTGTTGGAGTCGGCTGAGTAAGTCTGGCAATGTCTCATAACTTCCCTGATCATGAGGATTTCAATTTGTGTTGTTGGAGTCGGCTGAATAAGTCTGACAATGTCTCATAACTTCCCTGATCATGAGGATTTCAATGTGTGTTGTTGGAGTCGGCTGAATAAGTCTGACAATGTCTCATAACTTCCCTGATCATGAGGATTTCAATGTGTGTTGTTGGAGTCGGCTGAATAAGTCTGACAATGTCTCATAACTTCCCTGATCATGAGGATTTCAATGTGTGTTGTTGGAGTCCGCTGAGTAAGTCTGGCAATGTCTCATAACTTCCCTGATCATGAGGATTTCAATGTGTGTTGTTGGAGTCCGCTGAGTAAGTCTGGCAATGTCTCATAACTTCCCTGATCATGAGGATTTCAATGTGTGCTGTTGGAGTCGGCTGAGTAAGTCTGGCAATGTCTCATAACTTCCCTGATCATGAGGATTTCAATGTGTGTTATTGGAGTCGGCTGAGTAAGTCTGGCAATGTCTCATAACTTCCCTGATCATGATGATTTCAATGTGTGTTGTTGGAGTCGGCTGAATAAGTCTGACAATGTCTCATAACTTCCCTGATCATGAGGATTTCAATGTGTGTTGTTGGAGTCGGCTGAGTAAGTCTGGCAATGTCTCATAACTTCCCTGATCATGAGGATTTCAATGTGTGTTGTTGGAGTCGGCTGAGTAAGTCTGACAATGTCTCATAACTTCCCTGATCATGAGGATTTCAATGTGTGTTGTTGGAGTCGGCTGAGTAAGTCTGGCAATGTCTCATAACTTCCCTGATCATGAGGATTTCAATTTGTGCTGTTGGAGTCGGCTGAGTAAGTCTGGCAATGTCTCATAACTTCCCTGATCATGAGGATTTCAATGTGTGTTGTTGGAGTCGGCTGAGTAAGTCTGGCAATGTCTCATAACTTCCCTGATCATGAGGATTTCAATTTGTGTTGTTGGAGTCGGCTGAATAAGTCTGACAATGTGAATGAGGAACGCTTGTGGAATTAGTGATGTAATACGCAATCCCATTTAATGACTAAGAGTGTCAACACTTGTTAGTGTGCTACTGTACTCGACAAGCGTTCCAGACGTTTGGTCACTCGTCAGTGAATTATCTCACTATTCGCACTTGTTAGCGGATTCTCCCCACGGGTGTTTGTTAGTGTTGGCTGCTCGTTATACTATAAATAGCGGGCCTGCGTCATGTGTTCAGTCAGCCGAGACTGGCCTGTTGTGTTTGTGTCGTTTTCGCCGGCCATAGACGGTGTTTGTGTCGTTCTCGCCGGCCATGGACGGCAGCGTCCTGAGATGACGCGGCTTTGTTGGGTCGGTGACCAGCGCGGTGTTTATGCCGGGCCTCGCAACGTATTGCTGCCGCTCAGTGCGGGGCCTCGCAACGTACTGCTGCCGCTCAGTGCGGGGCCTCGCAACGTACTGCTGCCGCTCAGTGCGGGGCCTCGCAACGTATTGCTGCCGCTCAGTGCGGGGCCTCACAACGTACTGCTGCCGCTCAGTGCGGGGCCTCGCAACGTACTGCTGCCGCTCAGTGCGGGGCCTCGCAACGTACTGCTGCCGCTCAGTGCGGGGCCTCGCAACGTATTGCTGCCGCTCAGTGCGGGGCCTCACAACGTACTGCTGCCGCTCAGTGCGGGGCCTCGCAACGTACTGCTGCCGCTCAGTGCGGGGCCTCGCAACGTACTGCTGCCGCTCAGTGCGGGGCCTCGCAACGTACTGCTGCCGCTCAGTGCGGGGCCTCGCAACGTACTGCTGCCGCTCAGTGCGGGGCCTCGCAACGTACTGCTGCCGCTCAGTGCGGGGCCTCGCAACGTACTGCTGCCGCTCAGTGCGGGGCCTCGCAACGTACTGCTGCCGCTCAGTGCGGGGCCTCGCAACGTACTGCTGCCGCTCAGTGCGGGGCCTCGCAGCCCCACCACGGAGCTGGCTCAGCTCATGGAACTCGCAGCTCCACCACGGAGCTGGCTCAGCTCATGGAACTCGCAGCTCCACCACGGAGCTGGCTCAGCTCATGGAACTCGCAGCTCCACCACGGAGCTGGCTCAGCTCATGGAACTCGCAGCTCCACCACGGAGCTGGCTCAGCTCATGGAACTCGCAGCTCCACCACGGAGCTGGCTCAGCTCATGGAACTCGCAGCTCCACCACGGAGCTGGCTCAGCTCATGGAACTCGCAGCTCCACCACGGAGCTGGCTCAGCTCATGGAACTCGCAGCTCCACCACGGAGCTGGCTCAGCTCATGGAACTCGCAGCTCCACCACGGAGCTGGCTCAGCTCATGGAACTCGCAGCCATCGGCGGTGCATGGGTGCAGTGAACCTTGCTTCTGTCGTGACTTCCTGACCTGGTGGTGGCTAGATGGTCAGACAGGGCTACGCGTACCACGCAGTCTGCTCTGTGTGACGTCATCTCTTGCTTCTGTCGTGACTTCCTGACCTGGTGGTGGCTAGATGGTCAGACAGGGCTACGCGTGCCGCGCAGTCAGCTCGTGAATGTGTGCTGCATACGCAGGCAGCTCGTGAATAACGGGATGCAAATGACGTAAAATCATGTTGATATATGGCGGGTATACGAGGCGGGTATATATGGCGGGTATACGATATGGCGGGTATATATGGCGGGTATACGAGGTGCTTCTGTCCGGTGCCTGGAGGCGTTTTGCCTCTACTCCGGATGCCTGCGCTATCCAGAGGGAATCACGCTGCCTTTGCCCTGTGGTTACGTCCAATTAAGCTGTCGCAATCAAGGAGTATTTATTTCCCTCTGTTGGCCCAACGGACTCTTGCAGGTTTTATTGGCGTTTAGGTAAGGCCCTCGCCGGAAAATTGCAGTGAGCAAAGTTGATTGATGACCGCTCGTGATAGTGATGACGTCACCGAGACTGCTGTGTGGAGGCGCGATAATGGCCGATGGTGGCACATGAGCCAGCCCGCCCGGCAGCTGACGCTAACCTGCCACGCTTACCACCGCCGCACCGCCGCACCGCCACCACACCGCCACACCGCCACACCGCCACACCGCCACACCGCCACACCGCCACACCGCCACACTGCCACACGACCACACCGCCACACCGCCACACTGCCACACGGCCACACCGCCACACCACCACACCGCCACACCACCACCACACCGCCGCACCGCCACACCGCCACACCGCCACCACACCGACACACCACCACCACACCGCCGCACCGCCACACCGCCACACCGCCACCACACCGACACACCACCACCACACCACCACACCGACACACTGCCACACCACCACACCGCCACCACACCGACACACCACCACCACACCGCCGCACCGCCACACCGCCACACCGCCACCACACCGACACACCACCACCACACCGCCGCACCGCCACACCGCCACACCGCCACACCGCCGCACCGCCACACCGCCACACTGCCACACTGCCACACCGCCACACCGCCGCACCGCCACACCGCCACACGACCACACCACCACACCGCCACACCACCACACCACCACACCACCACACCGCCACACCACCACACCGCCACACCACCACACCGCCACACCGCCGCACCGCCACACCGCCACACTGCCACACACCACACCACCACACCGCCACACCGCCACACTGCCACACTCACTGCCACACCGCCACACCGCCACACCGCCACACCGCCGCACCGCCACACCGCCACACCGCCACACCGCCACACTGCCACACGACCACACTGCCACACGACCACACCGCCACACCACCACACTGCCACACCACCACACCGCCACACCGCCACACCGCCACACCGCCACACCGCCACACCGCCACACCACCGCCACACCGCCACACACCGCCACACTGCCACACCGCCGCACCGCCACACCGCCACACTGCCACGCTTACCACCGCCACACCGCCACACTCACTGCCACACCGCCACACACCACACCACCACACTGCCACACGGCCACACCGCCACACCGCCACACCACCACACCGCCACACCACCACCACACCGCCACACCGCCACCACACCGACACACCACCACCACACCACCACACCGCCACACTGCCACACCACCACACCGCCACACTGCCACACCGCCACACCGCCACACCGCCACACCGCCACACCACCACACCACCACACCGCCACACCGCCACACCGCCACACCACCACACTGCCACACCGCCACACTGCCACACCGCCACACCACCACACTGCCACACCGCCACACCGCCACACCGCCACACCGCCACACCACCACACTGCCACACCGCCACACCGCCGCACCGCCACACCGCCACACCACCACACTGCCACACCGCCACACCGCCACACCACCACACCGCCACACCACCACACCACCACACAACCACACCACACCACCACACCGCCACACCGCCACACCGCCACACCGCCACACCACCACACCGCCGCACCGCCACACCGCCACACTGCCACACACCACACCACCACACTGCCACACCGCCACACCGCCACACGGCCACACGGCCACACTGCCACACTCACTGCCACACCGCCACACCGCCACACCGCCACACCGCCACACCGCCACACCGCCGCACCGCCACACCGCCACACCGCCACACTGCCACACGACCACACTGCCACACGACCACACCGCCACACCGCCACACCACCACACTGCCACACCGCCGCACCGCCACACTGCCACGCTTACCACCGCCACACCGCCACACCGCCACACCGCCACACCGCCACACCGCCACACCGCCACACACCGCCACACTGCCACACCGCCGCACCGCCACACCGCCACACCGCCACACCGCCACACCGCCACACCGCCACACTGCCACACGACCACACCGCCACACCGCCACACCACCACACTGCCACACCGCCACACCGCCACACTGCCACGCTTACCACCGCCGCACCGCCACACCGCCACACCACCACACTGCCACACCGCCACACCGCCACACCGCCACACCGCCACACCACCACACTGCCACACCGCCACACCGCCACACCGCCACACCACCACACCGCCACACCGCCGCACCGCCACACCACCACACCGCCACACCGCCACACCGCCACACCGCCACACCACCACACTGCCACACCGCCACACCGCCACACCGCCACACCGCCACACCACCACACTGCCACACCGCCACACCGCCGCACCGCCACACCACCACACTGCCACACCGCCACACCGCCACACCACCACACTGCCACACCGCCACACCGCCACACCGCCACACCGCCACACCACCACACCGCCACACCGCCACACCGCCACACCACCACACTGCCACACCGCCACACCGCCGCACCGCCACACCGCCACACCACCACACTGCCACACCGCCACACCGCCACACCACCACACTGCCACACCGCCACACCGCCACACCGCCGCACCGCCGCACCGCCACACCGCCACACTGCCACGCTTACCACCGCCGCACCGCCACACCGCCACACCGCCACACCGCCACACCGCCACACCGCCACACTGCCACACCGCCGCACCGCCACACCGCCACACTGCCACACGACCACACCGCCGCACCGCCACACCGCCACACTGCCACACCGCCACACTGCCACACTCACTGCCACACCGCCACACCGCCACACTCACTGCCACACCGCCACACCGCCACACCGCCACACTGCCACACTGCCACACCACCACACCACCACACCACCACACCACCACACCACCACACCACCACACCACCACACCACCACACCACCACACCACCACACCACCACACCACCACACCACCACACCACCACACCACCACACCACCACACCACCACACCACCACACTACCACACCACCACACCACCACACCACCACACCACCACACCACCACACCACCACACCACCACACCACCACACCACCACACCACCACACCACCACACCACCACACCACCACACCACCACACCACCACACCACCACACCACCACACCACCACACCACCACACCACCACACCACCACACCGCCACACCGCCACACTGCCACACTGCCACACTGCCACACTGCCACACTGCCACACTGCCACACTGCCACACTGCCACACTGCCACACTGCCACACCGCCACACCACCACACCACCACACCACACCGCCACCACACCGCCACACCGCCACACCACCACACACCACACTGCCACACCGCCACACCACCACACCACCACACCACACCGCCACCACACCGCCACACCGCCACACCGCCACACCGCCACACCACCACACCACCACACCACCACACCGCCACCACACCGCCACACCGACACACCGACACACCACACCACCACACTACCACACCACCACACCACACCGCCACACCACACCGCCACACCACCACACCACCACACCGCCACCACACCGCCACCACACCGCCACACCACACCACACCACCACACCACCACACCACCACACCGCCACCACACCGCCACACCGCCACACCGCCACAGCACCACCACACCACCACACCACCACACCACCACACCGCCACCACACCGCCACACCGCCACACCACACCACACCACCACACCACCACACCACCACACCGCCACACCGCCACACCACACCACACCACCACACCACCACACCACCACACCACCACACCACCACACCACCACACCACCACACCACCACACCACCACACCACACCACCACACCACCACACCACACCACACCACCACACCACCACACCACCACACCGCCACCACACCGCCACACCGCCACACCGCCACACCGCCACACCACCACCACACCACCACACCACCACACCA
>JAXIVJ010003573.1:47500-82500 GCA_036785665.1 Chirona hameri
CACACTGCCGCCACACCACCACACCACCACACCACCACACCACCACACCACCACACCACCACACCACCACACCGCCACACCACCACACCACCACACTGCCACCACACTGCCGCCACACCGCCACACCGCCACACCGCCACACTGCCACCACACTGCCGCCACACCACCACACCGCCACACCACCACACCGCCACACCGCCACACCACCACACCGCCACACCACCACACCGCCACACCACCACACCACCACACCGCCACACCACCACACCACCACACCACCACACCGCCACACCACCACACCACCACACCGCCACACCACCACACCGCCACACCACCACACCACCACACCACCACACCACCACACCACCACACCACCACACCACCACACCACCACACCACCACACCACCACACCACCACACCACCACACCACCACACCACCACACCACCACACCACCACACCGCCACACCACCACACCGCCACACCACCACCACACCACACCACCATACCACCACACTGCCGCCACACCACCACACCACCACACCACCACACCACCACACCACCACACCACCACACCACACCACCACACCACCACCACACCACCACACCGCCACACCGCCACACCGCCACACCGCCACACCGCCACACCGCCACACCGCCACACCACCACACCACCACACCACCACACCACCACACCACCACACCACCACACCACCACACCGCCACACCGCCACACCGCCACACCGCCACACCGCCACACCGCCACACCGCCACACCGCCGCGGTCGGCCCGGGTCAACTAGGCACCTTTGAAGAGGATTCTTTGAAGAGGCTTGTTCAGACAGTGTGTATGTTTTCCGGAGGAAAGTGGCGTGGAACAAGGGAAAGGTTGAGGAGGACAAATGACTGTCGGGGTTATATCGTACGAAGGTATGCCTCGTTAACGGTTCGATTAGCAGGCGTAGATCCGGCTTAGTGCCTAAACGGCTGCTTATCGGAGGAGTATTATGCTAAGTGCATGGCCGTAACAAGCCATGTATTACTTATTAGCATCCTTGTCAAATCTGAGGTCCCATCGGGTCCCATCTGGTCATGTTTTGCTGTTCAATTAAAGGCAAAGTAGTCATAAAATGTGTTCAAATGACTTACAATGTACGAATGCTTCATGTTATTTCTGGCGTTACATCGCAGCATGAATATGCATCAGTGATTTATAAAGAGATGTGATCAATTCTACTGATTTTTCGTCTTTAAAAGCCATCTTCTTCATTGCACCCAATGTGCATGGATTGGTGCATGGAATCGGTTACCGCCAGAAGTAAGAGTCGCGCCATTAGCTAAGCTTTTCCGCTGCATGTGCAGAGATGGCCACTGTCAGATGAGATGAGAATAGTGCAGCGTAGGTTAGCATGGTGTGTCAGATTTGTCAAATGACTCGATGTTACAGTGTAATGAGTAATGTAATATGTAATGGGACCTGTAATGACTTGAAAGTCGGAAGAGCCACGATGTGGAGATTTTTACGAGAAATACAATACAATAATTGTGAGATTATCACTCGATCAAAAAGGAAAACGCTACAAAGATTTCCGTCGCCATTTAACTTAATATTAAAATATTGTAAGCAAATGCGGGCCTGCCTGCGCCCTGTGGTACAACTTGGCTGGACGAGTACACCGTGGAGCGCCGCCGCTCGTGCGGGCGGGAGTAAACAGTCTCCAGCTGAGCCGTTCTCCGTGGGATGGGACTCAGCCGCCGCTCGTGTGGGCGGGAGTAAACAGTCTCCAGCTGAGCCGTTCTTCGTGGGATGGGACTCGGCTGAGACACCTGAGAAGGATCAGATGCTGCTGGGACGTGTTCCGAAAGCATTACCGTCACACCCACCAGCCACCTGGTGGATTGGTGTTACCGGACTGGAAAGCCGACGAGCTTGACGAGCTTGACGAGCTTGACGAGCTTGACGAGCTTGACGAGCTTGACGAGCTTGACGAGCTTGACGAGCTTGACGAGCTTGACGAGCTTGACGAGCTTGACGAGCTTGACGAGCTTGACGAGCTTGACGAGCTTGACGAGCTTGACGAGCTTGACGAGCTTGACGAGCTTGACGAGCTTGACGAGCTTGACGAGCTTGACGAGCTTGACGAGCTTGACGAGCTTGACGAGCTTGACGAGCTTGACGAGCTTGACGAGCTTGACGAGCTTGACGAGCTTGACGAGCTTGACGAGCTTGACGAGCTTGACGAGCTTGACGAGCTTGACGAGCTTGACGAGCTTGACGAGCTTGACGAGCTTGACGAGCTTGACGAGCTTGACGAGCTTGACGAGCTTGACGAGCTTGACGAGCTTGACGAGCTTGACGAGCTTGACGAGCTTGACGAGCTTGACGAGCTTGACGAGCTTGACGAGCTTGACGAGCTTGACGAGCTTGACGAGCTTGACGAGCTTGACGAGCTTGACGAGCTTGACGAGCTTGACGAGCTTGACGAGCTTGACGAGCTTGACGAGCTTGACGAGCTTGACGAGCTTGACGAGCTTGACGAGCTTGACGAGCTTGACGAGCTTGACGAGCTTGACGAGCTTGACGAGCTTGACGAGCTTGACGAGCTTGACGAGCTTGACGAGCTTGACGAGCTTGACGAGCTTGACGAGCTTGACGAGCTTGACGAGCTTGACGAGCTTGACGAGCTTGACGAGCTTGACGAGCTTGACGAGCTTGACGAGCTTGACGAGCTTGACGAGCTTGACGCTGCCTGCTCTGAGTCACGTCAGAAACCACTGGCGATGGCGGCTAAGTTACCTAACCTAGGTCAGAACAGGCCGCTGCCTGGTCTCAGTCACGTCAGAAACCACCGGCGATGGCGGCTAAGTTACCTAACCTAGGTCAGAACAGGCCGCTGCCTGGTCCGAGCCACAGTAGAGCCATAGGCTGCCGGGGGAGCGGAACACTGATCTCATCTTCACGCCCTAATATGTTCAGTAGCGATATCACATACCATAACCGCCACTGTTCTAACCGAACTCTGGGTGCGGTGCGGCGCCTCCGTTTTGCGGCCACCTTGCGGTGTGCCCGGCTGGAATTTGTTTCCCGACAGCAGGAATGGGGGCAAAGTGACTCGACGCGACCTTCGTGCAGCTGCCCGAAAGCGGTCTGATGACTGATGACGCCACGACTCATCGGCGCCGTCATCCCGCGAGGGATTAACGTGATTTATACTTCACGGCGGCGCCTGCGGTCGGGTGCCCCCGCTGCAAGGGCAGCTTCCTGGCGAGGTGACCGAACCTTTCAGCAGGTGTTAGTCAGAAAGTGGTCTCTGGGGCCTTGGCCTCAGTGATGAACTATAATCCGGATATTGTCTGCAGTGCACAATGCACATACCGGTCGGGGAGGATACTGATTGCGGTTTGATCGCGTCAGTTTCCGCCCACGGCAGAATGCCAGGTATGGTAGAGCCGCCGCTATAGCAATAATCAGCTTAAAGTTAGTGTTTGTTCAATTACTGAGAAAGCTCAAAGTCTAAACTTAGATATCTAAGTATCGCGTTTGAAGTTGCAACTTTGGATATTGAAGTTGCAACATTTGCTTATTTCCAGCAAAACGCTAGTAAAACCTGCCTCACTTATTTCAGACGTCGTTTGTTCACGTTATACTTTCTAATTATTTTGTACATGCAAGTGTCTCGTATCATTCCATCAAGTGGCAACAGTTTTTTAACGGCATCTTAGTTCCTTCTGAACTGTGCGCGTGTTCCTTCTGAACTCTGCGAGTCTTATGCAACCCGTGGGAGATGTATGCGCCGGTGGAGTAGGCTGCTATGCGTCTGAATCCGCTGACTTCAGACTCTCTCAACACACAGGGTTCGGGTCAGGCGCGGCAAAGTTGGCCGTTGGGCGACCTCCGTCGTTTGGCGACAGGCCCGCCGTTCCCGTCCCCGATCACGGTCCCGATCACGGTCCCGGCCCCGGCCCCGATCACGGTCCCGATCATGATCACGATACCGATCCCGGTCCCGGCCCCGATCACGGTCCCGGCCCCGGTCCCGGCCCCGGTCCCGGCCCCGGCCCCGGTCCCGGCCCCGGTCCCGATCACGGTACCGATCCCGGTCCCGGTATCTGGTCCCGGTTCCGGTCTGGGCTCGGCGGGGCTGCAGACGCCGGCGGCAGGCCCGCCGGCCGACGGCGGCCCGCCCAGCTCATCTGCATATTCCGCCAGTATAAACTTTATTTCGTCATTAATTCGTGGTGCGGGCTGCGGCCGGCGCGGCAGTAGGCAGTGTGCGCTAGGCTGGTAACTGGTCCGGGCTCAGGGCACTGTCCTCCCCTCCCCTCCCCCGTCCTCCCTCCCCTCTCCTCTATTCCCCAAACTTCGGTCACCCCGATGGTCTTCACGTGCGGCTGAAGTGCCACTGCATGACACTGTCGTTGTGAGCTGCCTCATTCCCATTTGACGAACCATGACGCAACGGTGATAACCCGTCAGATACTAGCGATATATATGTAGTGTCATGTTTCTCATTACTTAAAACTCGTGTTTCATTACTTGAAAAGTCCACAGTGAAATGTAAGTTTGTGGGTCGTTTCTATCAGTCTTGGAGCCAGACGCGACGGTAATCTCTTAGCAGTCGCATGTCGCGGTACTTTGGAAACGAGGTGAGGCGGTGCACGTTGTGTGCCAACACGGGTGGCATGTGGCTGCCGTGGAGCCGCTGGCGGGCGGACGTGTTTCAATCTGGAGAGTGGGTCTGCTCGCGGGAGGTGAACCGCCCCCTCACTGAGTCGGACCGTCACCTACCGTGGCGGCACTGGACGAGACGGGGCCGGGCGGCACTGGACGAGACGGGGCCGGGCGGCACTGGACGAGACGGGGCCGGGCGGGACTGGACGAGACGGGGCCGGGCGGGACTGGACGAGACGGGGCCGGGCGGCACTGGACGAGACGGGGCCGGGCGGGACGTGTAGCTGAACAGGACGTGACTGAACGTGACGTGACCAGATGGGACGTGACGTGACGAGACGGGATGCGAGTTGATTGGGCGGGGCTGGCCAAAACCGAACAGACAGCGCACCGTGGTCAACCGGCCCGAATGCATTGCTGCTGCGGTGCGAGGACAAATTTCGATTTCCACAGGTGCCGACAAGCCGTCCCTGACACTCAGCTTCTGTCAGCAACATGCTGCAGCACTCGCCGCACTCAACGACATTGTGACACCCAGTCAACACTCAGCCACACTCAGTCACACTCAGCCAACACTCAGCCACACCCGAGGACCCTCAGCGGCCCTCAGCAGTCCCCCGACGCCGGCTCGAACAGCTCCACTGCGGACGGTCGTCTCTCCTGTCCTGTCCTGCCCAGGGCCTGCCCGCTCCGTCCAGACTTAACACACTCGCCGCTTCCGTCTGCCCGGCTCCTGAGGAAGCTCTATCCTCGTCTGCCCAGCTCCTGAGGAAGCTATATCCTCGTCTGCCCGGCTCCTGAGGCAGCTCTATCCTCGTCTGCCCGGCTCCTGAGACAGCTCCGCTCGTGTCTGCCCGGCTCCTGAGGCAGCTCTATCCTCGTCTGCCCGGCTCCTGAGACAGCTCCGCTCGTGTCTGCCCGGCTCCTGAGACAGCTCCGCTCGTGTCTGTTCGGCTCCTGAGACAGCTCCGCTCGTGTCTGTTCGGCTCCTGAGACAGCTCCGCTCGTGTTTGTACGGCTCCTGAGACAGCTCCGTGTCTGTCCGGCTCCTGAGACAGCTCCGCTCGTGTCTGGCTGGCTCCTGAGACACTCGACAGCGCCGTCTCTCGTCCCGGCTGCTGTAGACAGCTTCGTCTCGGGCGTCTCGGGCGTCCCGGCGGCGGCCGCGGTTCTCAGGCGTCTCGGGCGTCCCGGCGGCGGTCTCTGCGGCGCGTCACCGGCCGGCCAGACGGCAGTGCTGACAGCGCGTCGGAGCGGCACGGCACGGCTGTGACAGTGCCATTCTCCGGCACGCCGCACTGGCAGCTGCATAGCGGCCGCGTGTGGAGCATATCCGCGTGTGGATAGGGCAGGGTGTCTGAAAGGCGAGTGGAGGCAAATAGATCCACAGCGGGCGGCCGAGAGGCGAGCTAAGGCAAACAGAGCCATAGCGGACCACTGGGGAGCTGAGCTAGATCGGAGCTAGGACGGAGCTAGAGCGGAGCTAGGACGGAGCTAGAGCGGAGCTAGATCGGAGCTAGAGCGGAGCTAGAGCGGAGCTAGAGCGGAGCTAGAGCGGAGCTAGAGCGAACCTCCGGGAGACAGGCGGAGACAAAGGCAAACTAGAGCCACATCGTTTGACCGAAAGACGTGCGAAAGCAAATAGACCCACTGCAGACTTCTTGGAGGTTAGTGGAGCTAGTAGTAATCGCGAGAAGGGTGGAAAGTGTACCGTTGGGAGTGAGTGGAGCCAGAGCAAAACTCTAGAAGACGAGTGGAGCTAGAGCGGACCGCTGGGAAGCGAACGGAGCCAAAGCAGGATGGCAACAGTGCCGGACAAAGCGAGCCTCCTCGAGTGCCCCGAGAGGCACTGACGAACGGTGGGTGTGCCGCCGCGTGGTGTGCTCCCTCTTATCGTGACATCACTGAGTCGTCTGCCTCTTGCGATTCAGCAGCCGGTGCTCATTAGGACAGGGGATTCGGACGGACATGTTGCGTAAGCTAGTCAACATCCCGTGACGGCACACAACAGCGGCCTGCACGTGCATAATGCATTTCGGCGGCGTCCATTGATGACTGCGCGATAAACAGCCGGGATAATGTACTTGGCAGCGTTGTAGTTGTGAAGAGTGTGTTAGGTACGTGGTTACTATGTACGGAAGTAGTTACGCCGTCGTGATCTTTGCGGGGTGTGGAATTCTGTTGCGTCAAGTTTCAGGGCGTAAGAGCTGAAGCGATCCAGGAAAAAGCTGATTCCGGGATTATAACGGGAAGGGTCCGTGATTATTCCTGGAAGTCATCGTCCCCGATGGAAAGTGTCGGATTAATCATGTTAGGTTATACTCCGGGTGGCGAATTTTAGGGTGAAGCGTGCTTTTACAGCTTCTTATCAAGAACCCTCGTACAAAAACTATTGTGTCGTGACAGGAGGAAGGGCTAACTAAGCCTGTAACCTGCCAACTGATACACTTTCTCACCATTGTATGAGCTCAGGCTGTTAGTGGTCTCTTGGAAACTCCGAGAACCTCGGCTTCGGAGTTCATGTTGATGAAATGATTATATTTAAGTTTGATGTTCGCCCTATTTCTTGTCTTGTTAAGGCCTTTTCATCTTCTGTCGCTTCATCTAGGGTTTTGTGTGTAAGTTCAGCAATGCGAATTGCCTGTCCAGTGTGTTCAGTTTAGTTGCTCTATGCACTAGAGCAGAATTTGTATGTGGCACACCTTGGGCATGCCAGCCTTGTGACGAGTTGATTTGGTCTGAGTGTCCCGGTATGGTCTCTGCAGCCAGTGACTGGTCTGTGTATCACCCCCGCACGCTATGTCAGCTGACTGACGAGTTGATTTGGTCCGAGTGTCCCGGTATGGTCGCTGCAGCCAGTGACTGGTCTGTGTATCACCCCCGCACGCCATGTCAGCTGACTGACGAGTTGATTTGGTCTGAGTGTCCCAGTATGATCGCTGCAGCCAGTCACTGGTCTGTGTATCACCCCCGCACGCCATGTCAGCTGACTGACGAGTTGATTTGGTCTGAGTGTCCCGGTATGGTCTCTGCAGCCAGTGACTGGTCTGTGTATCACCCCCGCACGCTATGTCAGCTGACTGACGAGTTGATTTGGTCCGAGTGTCCCGGTATGGTCGCTGCAGCCAGTGACTGGTCTGTGTATCACCCCCGCACGCCATGTCAGCTGACTGACGAGTTGATTTGGTCTGAGTGTCCCGGTATGATCGCTGCAGCCAGCCACTGGTCTGTGTATCACCCCCGCACGCCATGTCAGCTGACTGACGAGTTGATTTGGTCTGAGTGTCCCAGTATGATCGCTGCAGCCAGTCACTGGTCTGTGTATCACCCCCGCACGCCATGTCAGCTGACTGACGAGTTGATTTGGTCTGAGTGTCCCGGTATGGTCTCTGCAGCCAGTGACTGGTCTGTGTATCACCCCCGCACGCTATGTCAGCTGACTGACGAGTTGATTTGGTCCGAGTGTCCCGGTATGGTCGCTGCAGCCAGTGACTGGTCTGTGTATCACCCCCGCACGCCATGTCAGCTGACTGACGAGTTGATTTGGTCTGAGTGTCCCGGTATGATCGCTGCAGCCAGCCACTGGTCTGTGTATCACCCCCGCACGCCATGTCAGCTGACTGACGAGTTGATTTGGTCTGAGTGTCCCAGTATGATCGCTGCAGCCAGTCACTGGTCTGTGTATCACCCCCGCACGCCATGTCAGCTGACTGACGAGTTGATTTGGTCTGAGTGTCCCGGTATGGTCTCTGCAGCCAGTGACTGGTCTGTGTATCACCCCCGCACGCCATGTCAGCTGACTGACGAGTTGATTTGGTCTGAGTGTCCCAGTATGATCGCTGCAGCCAGTCACTGGTCTGTGTATCATCCCCGCACGCCATGCCAGCCTTGTGACGAGTTGATTTGGTCTGAGTGTCCCGGTATGGTCGCTGCAGCCAGTCACTGGTCTGTGTATCACCCCCGCACGCCATGTCAGCTGACTGACGAGTTGATTTGGTCTGAGTGTCCCGGTATGATCGCTGCAGCCAGTGACTGGTCTGTGTATCACCCCCGCACGCCATGTCAGCTGACTGACGGATCTCCTCTCCGTCCGTCCCCCAGGCATCACGCGTCTTCCAATCATCGAGGGCGAGATCAGTCACATCGAGATCCCGCGCACGGCCACCAACCTGGGCATGACGATCGTCGGAGGGACGGATACGCCACTGGTGAGTCAACGGTGGACACGGGACACGGAACACTGGACACTGGACACGGGACACTAGACACGGGACACGAGACACGGGACACGGGACACTGGATACGAGACACGGGAAACGAGACACGGGACACGAGCCACGGGACACGAGCCATGGGACACGAGACACGGGACACGAGACACGGGAAACGAGACACGGGACACGAGCCACGGGACACGAGCCACGGGACACGAGCCACGGGACACGAGCCACGGGACACTGGACACGGGACACTGGACACGGGGCACTGGACACGGGACACGGGACATGGGACACGGGACACTGGACACGGGGAATGGGACACGAGACACGGGACACGAGACACGAGACACGAGACACGGGCCACGAGCCACGGGCCACGAGCCACGGGACACGGGACACGAGCCACGGGACACTGGACACGGGACACGGGACACGGGATACGGGACACGAGACACTGGACACGGGACACGAGACACGGGGCACGGGACACGGGACACGGGACACGAGACACGGGACACGATACACGATACACGGGACACGGGACAGCATGGGTAGTGGGAAAGAACAGTCCCGCGGCGCTCAGTCAAGCCGGACTGGGCCGGTCACTGTTATGTGCACTAGCTTAATACGGTGATGGGTGATGGAAGGTGTATATTTTTTTCACTTTTGGTCCATTTTAAGTTATATTTGACCTCGTAGTGGATAAAGCAAGATAAATCTTGCGCGATATGAACTACGATTCTAGCATTTGTAATTTACATAAATATTGTTTAGGTACCCAGCAGACTGATCATCTGATCCAAGTTGATCAAGGGGTAGATACTAGGTATTTGTTTTATACTAGGTTAGTTGCATCCAGGAGTAGATGAATCCTATCAAATTCATGGGAATTTGGTTCGGTCGATGGCCCCATGAATTGATTCAATTTCATGCTTCGTCCTCAGCGTGCTACTAGACGCCAGGTGGGATGAATGACCTCGTTATGCCTCTGAACCAGCGAGCTCATAGTGTGCCACAATGGCCTCGTTATAATCTATAATATATAGAATATTTCGTAGGTGCGCTGCCTGCCACAAATGTGTGCAATAACAGCGCGGTCATTTACCAAGTGTGCTGACTTCCCGGCTTCCCCGGGGTACTGTCACTTCAAGCCACAATGTACCCCTGTGGTCAAACAGATCGATCGTGGTCACTTCAATACTGCACCGGCATACGCCTGTCAATACCCGAACAATCATTGAACCATTGAGCCAATATGATCGCGTCCCGTCTCTGACGCCTCCCCTGCGTTATCGCTGTGACTAGCCGAACAACGCACAGCTCTGTCAGAATTCAGAACACTCGAAACAAACTCTATGATCGCACTGCACTACAGACCGGCTTACGGTGATCATGAACAGCGCTCCGTCATCGTCCTGCACGCCAGTAGATTCAATATAGGCCGTTAGCGAGCAAGCGGTCCGTATTTCCGAAATGTTTCTCCATCACGTCCCGGATGACTTAGGCGCGGTCCTTCAGTTCCAATCAGCCGGCGCTCCATAAGACCCGCCGTTCACACAAACGACCCACCTCCGATAGCTTTGTCCGGGACTTATGACGGGAAAACGCCGGCTGAAAGTTACCGTGCTGCTGCTATGGCGTGTGCTCAGCTATGGCGTGTGCTCAGCTGTGGCGTGCGCTCAGCTGCGGCGTGTGCTCAGCTGTGGCGTGCGCTCAGCTGTGGCGTGCGCTCATCTGCGGCGTGTGCTCAGCTGTGGCGTGCGCTCAGCTGTGGCGTGCGCTCAGCTGTGGCGTGCGCTGCTGCTGTGGCGTGCGCTCAGCTGTGGCGTGCGCTCAGCTGTGGCGTGCGCTGCTGCTGTGGCGTGCGCTCAGCTGCGGCGTGTGCTCAGCTGTGGCGTGCGCTCAGCTGCGGCGTGTGCTCAGCTGTGGCGTGCGCTCAGCTGTGGCGTGCGCTCAGCTGTGGCGTGCGCTCAGCTGTGGCGTGCGCTCAGCTGTGGCGTGTGCTCAGCTGTGGCGTGCGCTCAGCTGCGGCGTGTGCTCAGCTGTGGCGTGCGCTCAGCTGCGGCGTGTGCTCAGCTATGGCGTGTGCTCAGCTGTGGCGTGTGCTCAGCTGTGGCGTGCGCTCAGCTGTGGCGTGCGCTCAGCTGCGGCGTGTGCTCAGCTGTGGCGTGCGCTCAGCTGTGGCGTGCGCTCAGCTGTGGCGTGCGCTGCTGCTGTGGCGTGCGCTCAGCTGTGGCGTGCGCTCAGCTGTGGCGTGCGCTCAGCTGTGGCGTGCGCTCAGCTGTGGCGTGCGCTCGAGAGGAGTGTATGAGTGAGCGATAGCGCGGATGAGGAACTGCCCTGGGTACGCGATGGTGTCACACAGCGCCACTTTCCGGGCGGACTGAGCGTGCGTGTGTGTCGTTTCTCAATTCCGGGACGGGCCGGACCGGATTCTTTGTTTTAAGCGACACACTCGCTTAACACGCGCCCTGGAGGGCCTCTGATAATTACACGCCCTGGAAGGGGGGATTTCGCCCCCCCCCCCCCCTATGATCTCGAAAACCACGCAACGAAGCAACAAGCGGAAAACGGCATTAGATAGTCTTAGACAAGCTCTGTCGGAAGTATATCGGTCTGTTTTGTTCAAGTCAATATTCAGGTCACCATAGGTCATCAAAGGTCAGATTTTCCAGTTTTAGGACTTCACCTCGAACACCCCAAATATCTCGGGAACTATGATAGCTAGGAACAAACGGGGAACAAACAATCGAAAGCTCTTGAAAAATGCAATCGCAATTGGTGTCATCAGATTTGAGCTCAGGTCAATAGCTTAGCCTCCAGAGGTCATCAAAGGTCAAAAAGGTTATTTTTCGGCAAAGCTGTTTTTCGCAAATAACTTGTTACCTAATAAAGATAAAGCAATACGTTTGACGCCATCGTGTTTGTCTCGTCAAGGCACTTCGAATCATATTCATGTTGACCAGGTTAGGTCAACTGAGAAATTTGACCTCAGGTCAAGGTCAGGTGGTGACCCAAGTAGGTCATGTTGCATATTAGGAGACTTGTCTCGAGGGGACAAACACATCGGTACCGTTTTCACTTATATATCTGCATTATGTCGATAGTCATTGACAAAACGGTGTTGGTGGTCACGAAATTGACCCGACCTTAGGTCACCGATTTCAGAAATCCGAGATATACAAATTGTAGGTATCTATGACCTTATGAAATCCTGCAAGTTTGAAACCGTTCGTCCTAAAACTGTGGCTGTGGTACGACTGTTAAACGTTTTGGAGGTGGGGCCATCACTTGACCTGGTCTGGTGACCTGACCTGAGCTGACCCGAGGACAAGAATTCCACATAATGTGGGTAGTTGATTTATAAACAGGTATGCAAAAAATGGCGGCGCGCAGCGCCGCCGTTTTTGTGCTATCCTCAACAACAACAAAAAACGTAGGAGTGGGCGGATGTCGACTCCCCTCCTCCAGGGCGCGTGTTAAAACCAAGAGTCGTGACAGACATGGGCACGGATGGCCGGTGTGGTGATGAAAATGCGGTAGCACGTGGGCGGTGCTTTTGACCCCTTGGACAGTGAAGGAAGTGGAGGACAGTGAAGGAATTCGGCTGCGTGGTGTCAGGAGTGCTAAGGGTGTACAATGGCGTACAATTCATGTTGTCAAATGTTGTCGCTGCGTCAAGGTGCTCATTTTCCGCGTTTGCAGGGGGAATCCGGTGACACTTATTTCACAAAAACTGCCTTTGCTGGTATGATTCCAACAAAGTGTGAGCCTTGTGAGCCTCATTTCACAACGTTGTTAACGAAGAAAAACCGTACAGGCTGCCAGTCAATCTTGCAATGTTCACCCATTATTCCTCAATGGGGCGCTGCAATAGGACAAATAAGTAGCGTCCGTAACGGCACGTGATTTAAAATATGCAGACTTAACATTCGCCTGTCATTTGTGATTATTTTTGTTAACGGGCAGATTACTTTTGCACACTTATACTTTCGGTTTATAATTTATCTTGGCCTTATGGATTGTGTTTGATGTCTGTATGTGGCATGCTATAGATTATAAATGTGTCAGCATTTAAAATGGGTTCAAACGGATCGATTGTGAATATTCGCAAACAACAATGATCGATGAGCATGCACTTGTGTGTCAAATTGGTAAAAGTCTCCAATGAGTGCAAACATCGTGGTTTTCCTGGGCGGTAAACTATTGTTGTTGGTCGCGGGATCGCAAAGCCGATCAATCAGACAGCGGAATGCTTACCGGTCATTGTCCAGATTCCCCACCGATTGTCTCGAATACAATATCCAAACAGCTCTTAGGTCAGTGTGGTGGAATCCTCCATCTTTCCCTCCAAACCACCCTGATCGGCATGTGATAGCTCTATAGCAACATAGCTATCGGGGGATTCGCCGGTTTTCGGCGAGAGCCCGGTATGTATGTATAAGGCGTGCGATATGCACCACTCTATATTGCTGCACGGCGGATTCGGCAGACCAAATACAGCACATCTGGAATGTGGGTCCGCAGGTCACGGAATGCATCGGGCACCACTCCGCTGCACCAGAACACAATCGTGGAATAGTTGAATAGTAGGCGCGTCCAATCGCCCCCGATCTGGGGGACAGCTGTTAGACGGCTGTTGCTTACGCAACTGGCGTGTTTAAGACGAGACTTGTGCGGTATGTAGCCACGCCTGACGAGACTTGTGCCGTATGTAGCCACGCCTGACGAGACTTGTGCGGTATGTAGCCACGCCTGACGAGACTTGTGCGGTATGTAGCCACGCCTGACGAGACTTGTGCCGTATGTAGCCACGCCTGACGAGACTTGTGCGGTATGTAGCCACGCCTGACGAGACTTGTGCGGTATGTAGCCACGCCTGACGAGACTTGTGCGGTATGTAGCCACGCCTGACGAGACTTGTGCGGTATGTAGCCACGCCTGACGAGACTTGTGCGGTATGTAGCCACGCCTGACGAGACTTGTGCGGTATGTAGCCACGCCTGACGAGACTTGTGCCGTATGTAGCCACGCCTGACGAGACTTGTGCGGTATGTAGCCACGCCTGACGAGACTTGTGCGGTATGTAGCCACGCCTGACGAGACTTGTGCGGTATGTAGCCACGCCTGACGAGACTTGTGCCGTATGTAGCCACGCCTGACGAGACTTGTGCCGTATGTAGCCACGCCTGACGAGACTTGTGCCGTATGTAGCCACGCCTGAAGAGACTTGTGCCGTATGTAGCCACGCCTGACGAGACTTGTGCGGTAGGTAGCCACGCCTGACGAGACTTGTGCCGTATGTAGCCACGCCTGACGAGACTTGTGCCGTATGTAGCCACGCCTGACGAGACTTGTGCGGTATGTAGCCACGCCTGACGAGACTTGTGCGGTATGTAGCCACGCCTGACGAGACTTGTGCCGTATGTAGCCACGCCTGACGAGACTTGTGCGGTAGGTAGCCACGCCTGACGAGACTTGTGCCGTATGTAGCCACGCCTGACGAGACTTGTGCGGTATGTAGCCACGCCTGACGAGACTTGTGCGGTATGTAGCCACGCCTGACGAGACTTGTGCGGTATGTAGCCACGCCTGACGAGACTTGTGCGGTATGTAGCCACGCCTGACGAGACTTGTGCCGTATGTAGCCACGCCTGACGAGACTTGTGCGGTAGGTAGCCACGCCTGACGAGACTTGTGCCGTATGTAGCCACGCCTGACGAGACTTGTGCGGTATGTAGCCACGCCTGACGAGACTTGTGCGGTATGTAGCCACGCCTGACGAGACTTGTGCGGTATGTAGCCACGCCTGACGAGACTTGTGCCGTATGTAGCCACGCCTGACGAGACTTGTGCCGTATGTAGCCACGCCTGACGAGACTTGTGCGGTATGTAGCCACGCCTGACGAGACTTGTGCGGTATGTAGCCACGCCTGACGAGACTTGTGCGGTATGTAGCCACGCCTGACGAGACTTGTGCGGTATGTAGCCACGCCTGACGAGACTTGTGCGGTATGTAGCCACGCCTGACGAGACTTGTGCCGTATGTAGCCACGCCTGTGGCTCAGGGTCGGACAGCGGTGTTGATTATTCGTTGAGTATCGTGTGCGGATCGCAGTGAGCTGCGACTCCAGGCGTCCTTGTGGACGCCAGGCGTCGCTCTCCTGCCTCCCTTCAGCGCCAGCTCCGTCCGTGGGCGACCCGTGACCCCGCTGAACCCATTCAGACCGGCTTGCCAGTCGACGGGGGGGGGGGGGCTATAGAGTCGATGTTCGTGGCCACGGGACGCCGCCGCTCTGGCGCCGGCGGCCGGTGGCGGGCAGCGGGCCGGACGTGACAACGGAGCTCTGGCGACCACGGGGTGCCGAGCGATCCGCACGTGTTGTGTTAAGTGTCGCCTCGCGTAGCCGCGCTTTGTTCGTGAATCGCAATGGTACTTCGAGACGATGACTAGAAGGCGCTTCACGAATCGCGATGGCTGCCCACTAGAGACGCAAATTTCAGGACCACGGAGCCGGCGCTGGGCCCAAATTCAGGCCCGGCGTGCCTGAAGCTGTGTCTGAACTCAGGCTTGCCGGGCTCATGCCGGGCTCAGCACAAGTTATCAATAAAAAAAAAATAGAAATAAATATTGGCAGAAGTCAGAACATACATGCTTAAAGATCATGATATATTGAGAAAACAAAATATACAACAGTAAAACACCAGCATAACACATAACAATGTCCTAGTTTACAAATTAAAAGTGATAACTAGTACGACCTAGCAAGGAGTGGACACACCAGTGAAACTTAATAAATCAAACTACAGGGTCAATTCATGATTAATTCATCAGCTCAGTCACTGCAGCAGTGCGAGAGTCGAGTGCAGTCAAACAGAAACAACTACCCCAAATCATATTCCACTGTCATCACTAGTAACTAGGTGGGGTGGCATACAATATTATATTTAGTCATCCCATTGCCCCAGGTCACCCCAAATTATTTTGTATAACAAATAAGTACCTATGGAACAAAACCACCCACGTATATGATAATAATTATTGTTAATACTATTGTAAATACATATTACTGAGAATATTTATTGATACATATTTACTATTTAGTTCCACATGAGAAAGGACATATTCAAGTCATATCATTTGTAGTTTTGGTAGTGAACAAATATTGTATTTTATGCAATTACAATTATAAAGGTGGAAAGACTGCAAAACACAAACAAAAACATTTTGCAAAGAAATCTTAAGTGGACAAGACCTATCCCAGAATGCAAACCTGTCTAGTTCCACTTCAACTTCTTATCACAATAGCTCCATAATTTATATATGACCTTGCATAATTACACGTGACACACTCCCCGACAACACATTCAAACCCAATTTCCAAACAATATGTTTTGATGAGTCACATTTGCGACGAATTCGCCAGGACTGGACCGTAAAAGAATCACGTGTGTCAATTAAGCAGTAGATCGATATTCGCGAATGTGTCACTGACAGATATTCACAACTTCACACCTCAGAATCGCGACGCCTCAGAATTGTGTGAAGACAATTGTTCATGTTCGTATTCGAAAATAAGCTGTAGTATTAAATCTTAACCATTGGTGTCAGTTGAAGTTCAAATATTTTTTTAAAGAAGTCCATCTGCCGAATCCGCAATATGTTGACATTTTCATTTTGGTGATTTTAAGTTATTATGGTGATAAAGTTAGTCATTTCGGTGACGGGATTAATTCTCTGCGCCGTTTTGAGCTCAACGCTTCACAATTGTCAAATACTTCAGCCGCCATTACGCACAGCAGTGAAGTTGACGTCCGTCAAGCTAGCAGCAGATTCATGTTCGCGAATCTGCTGCTGCCAGACAGACATTCGCCGGGCTCGAATATACTGCTACTGGCAGCAGATTCGGCGAATGTCTGTCAGCTGGCAATATATTCGTGAACAACTTACGCGGCCTTTTTGGCGCGAGCAGCAGATTCAGATATTCGCCGGGCTCGAATATACTGCTACCAGCAGCAGATTCGGCGAATGTCTGTCAGCTGGCAGCATATTCGTGAACAACTTCCGCGGCATTTTTCGCGGATCATCTGAACGCCAGCAGCAGATTCGCAACGTGATGTGTTTGAGTTGAGTTGTTCGGTGAAAGATGGGTACCTTCTAGGTAAGTAGGAGGAGGTTAGAGGTGCTACTCACTGACTGCTTCAAGTCAGTAATACGTTGATCAATACCTACTTACCTAGAAGGTATCCATCTCTCACCGAACAACTCAACTCAAACACATCACGTTGCGAATCTGCTGCTGGCGTTCAGATGATGCGCGAAAAATGCCGCGGAAGTTGTTCACGAATATGCTCCCAGCTGACAGACATTCGCCGAATCTGCTGCTGGTAGCAGTATATTCGAGCCCGGCGAATATCGGAATCTGCTGCTCGCGTCTAAGATGCGCCAAGAAGGCCGCGGAAGTTGTTCACGAATATGCTGCCAGCTGACAGACATTCGCCGAATCTGCTGCCAGTAGCAGTATATTCGAGCCCGGCGAATGTCTGTCTGGCAGCAGCAGATTCGCGAATATGAATCTGCTGCTAGCTTGACGGACGTGTGAAGTTGTACCAAGGCAGTTGTACGGCCTTGGCTTTGGCAGTGAAGTAGCTCAAGCTTTGTTTATCTGTGCCCACTGCCCAAGGCTGTATAAATATGTGACAAGGCCGTATAAGAGTGGCTCTGTGTGTGACTGGCTTAGATGTTAGTTATAGATATCTTGGCTTGGATAGTGAGAAAACCGAGGATACTCTGTAATTTAAAACAGGTTGATTATTTTACTTTTATCATTCAAGATATGATTGTCACTCCCAATGTTTTTAGTATGTTTGTCATACTTAAATGTCCAGGAAAACTTGCCTTTTCCCCATTATCTTGTGAAGTATATTGTGAAGTGAAGTATATTTAGTATTTACTAGTCCATGTCAACATTGATCAAATAAGTAAGTAGGTTGTAGTACCTCTAACCTCAACATTGTTTGTAGAAGCTATTACAATTACAACCCAAACATTGCATTGTGTGATGTTGAGTGATGAATGCATACTTATTACATACTTTTAAGCTGCTCGTTTGGACTTGGATGATCTATATATCTATCATGCGTCTTATTTTTGTTTTTTTATTTTTGCAAACCACCAAAGATGAAAGAAGTCTCTCACCTTGACCTGTTTGACTTTCCTGTTAGTCTGTTGTTGATTATTTATCTCAAGTTCTGACTTGTGTGGGATTTCTTTACTCCATGGTCCATATATATCCATTACCCATTGGTGTTTCAATGTGGTGTGTGTTAAAATGGTGCAAAATGCACATTGCAAACTATAAATATTCCTGCTAAAAGATTTTAAGTGTAGAATGAAGTATACATGCAGATTCCTAGCTTGAGCTGCCGCGTGCCGGGCCTGGCGGGTGCTGCCACATGTGGCCGGCCTTGATGCCGGTCCCAACTCATGTATGAGCGGTGGCGGTGCGGGGCCGGTTCCTGTTTTTGGGGGAATTTTTGCATCTCTACTGCCCACTGACCAGTTACGGCAGACCAGATTCCGGTGTTATACCGAGCTGGGGGTGGGGCCTGAACACGCGACCTGCGGTATCAGCTCTCACCTGTAGCTGAGCGGACGCGCTGTTCGTGTCCCGGGTGACTGCATCGTGTCTGATACCCTCAGAACTCAGAAGCCTGTCTGATCCCCCAGAAGGCCAGCCAGGCTCGTGCAGTCTCCGCCCCGGCCACCGCGGCTTGGCGCCTGGTATTCCGCCGCCGCCGCTGTCGTGTGGCAGCCGCCTGCATATGTAGGCTGTCCCGCATGCCGCCTGCCGATTTAGACTGACCCGCATTGCCCGGCCCGCCGCCGTGGCTCGCCAGTGCAGTGTTCTGAAAAAGTGTTTTTGGGTGGAAAAGGACACCTAGGTGAATTCTTTTTCACCTCACTGGAAATGGCAAATGTCGCGTTTTAGCCTCGCGAAAATTAAATGAGTGGCTTATGCCCATGCAGCTAGACTGTTATCTCAGAACTAAAAGATGAATTCAAGTTCATTCAAATTCCTGGCTTTTCAGCGAAAATGTAGTTACCAGTAACACAAAGTACGCAATATTGCGGGAAATGTTCGCAGTATTCTGGTATCTGGCTCATGAAATAATGTTTTTAGGCCTGGGTATGTGTCATAATTTAGTAGCCTCGTAAAAAGTGAGGCGAAAACGAGGTCGATTGACACCCTGTTGGATCTTAATTTCAATGACTGAAATTAATAAACGGTAAAGGAAACTAATTGTCACTAAATAAAGCAATCATTATTCATTTGTGTACATTTTCGGAAAGTTTCGTGCATTGTCATCCATTCGTTTGAATGTCATGCCAAATTATTTGTATTTGCCTATACCTTACCTTATTGTCCCTTGTATTTTTTCACCATTTTCGCGCTGCCTTTTTCAGACTGTGTTGTTGGTAATTGTTTGCATTTTTCCCAAACGCAAAGACAAGTAATACAGCCGTTGATATCTAAAATAATACAAAATCATCTACTGGTTATGGAAGAATACCTTTCTTCTGTGAAAATTAGTAAACTTCTCAAAAAGACATTAAAGTTTACTGCCACTTTTGACATGATGTGATGGCCAAAAGGACGAGTATCCATTGGACACCCTGCACATATCTGAGCACTAATGAAAAAATACAACATGTTACAAAATCTATTAGTTGTTTTCGACTGAATTGATGAATTGTCTTATCAAAACCTAGTTTTGTATCATTCCATGGTATTTCAGTGCCAAAATTGTCGAATAAGTGCCAACCTGTTCGGCCAAAGCACCTCGCAATCCACCTCGCGATTTTGTTAGACCTAGAAATTAGCATCGCTTTGCTTTCCTTGTCCTGAATTGACGCATCTGACTCATCGTTTACAAATACTGGCGCAGTTAATATGTTTGAGTCTTCATGAAAGGAGACAGACCTAGGATATTTTTACGAAGCTCAGTGTTGGAACTTGGAGTTGGAAAGTCCTGTAAGAATTTATGCATTCCTACAACAACCAAAAATTAGGAAGCTTTCAGCTGTTTTGCATACATTGACCTTGAGTAGTACTTTGAAAGAAATACATGTTAACAAAAGATTCCTTGAAGTCAAAGATTCGTTCAATGAGTGAGCTCATCATCAGTTTGTCCATTTCCAAATTATTTGATCATGGTTTCTCAAATTGTTTTCAACCTAGCCACCTCCAACCTAGCTTGGACAAATAACCTGGTATTTCTTAGGAAGCACAGTGTTGGACAGCCCTGTAAAAAGCAATGTGTTTCTTACAAATATGTTTTAATAGCTTTCAGTTGTTTTTCATGCGTTAATGTTTTTTTCTTGTAATCTGAAAAGAATATGTGTGAACAAAAGGCTGTTTAGAGTCAGATAAGTGTTTAATGAGTGAGCACATAGCCAGTGTGTGTCCAAATATATTTATTGTGGTAGAGGTAGGTCATGGGGTAAAGTGTAAACTGCTTTAACCCCGGACACATCTTAACATCAGACTTTTCATGCTATCAAATCAGAATGTAAACAATACTGAGGCACAGTGAGTCAGTATCGTCTGCATTCTTATTTCTGATGTCTAATAGCATGTAAAATCCAAGGTTAGGACATATACCTTACCTTACCTTATTGTCATCAGGATATATGGTCTGTCGGAGTCAGGACCCGTTCTCGCCGAGCTCAATGGTTGAAGCCTATCTCAATCTGAGTCAGGAAGGAAGTATGGCCTCCCAGTGTTGATCAAGTTTGTTTTTTGAAGACGTTGAGAGACATGTCCGAAGATTAGCAGACCCTATCTCGATATAATTTTAAAATATTTTATATTCACTCATTAATAGTATTTGTAACAATTTAAAGAATTACCTTCAGACAAGAAAATAAAGGTAATATTTTAATTGTATGTTCTTTCGACTTTCCGTTACTGTGCTAAACATGTCTTTTTGTTTCATCTGTATGGTGCTTTAAGAATGGTCAACTGGTTACATTTTGTATTGCTTATACTGTTGTCATTGTTCAAAATATTAATATAAATGTTATGGCAATTGGATTGTTGTAATTTAGTTTTGCAACTACAAATTGGAAGTTACATAATTTATGTTATATTACAATTTACAAGTAATAAATAATGTTTCAGAGATTTTGATATTGAAAGTGAAATATGTGGTAGAATTTTGGAGGGATTGTTATTGGAGCAGAAGGGTCCAATACATTTTGATTGAATAATACCCTGCACTGCATGTTATGAGTACTGATCATAGGTTAGATACAATGGCCCTGGAAATTGTATTGATGTTGAGATGGATACATTTATTGATTAATAACTATTATAAATCAAGAGGAAATACATTTTTGATCAATGATGACGCAATGTGAAGACATTAGGAAACAGACATTGTTTATGGTTGGGTGGAGTGTGCAAATTGATTGTCCTCCAAAATATAATTATTTAGTAGTGTCATCTCGTTCATTTGAAGAAAATCATAGGATATTCTTTAACCCTCGCCCTACGGGGGTCCTAAAACGACCCCCCTGAGGTTTGTATTGCATAACTTTTTAGACATGCGGCGCATCTTGCTGAAATTTTCAGTAGCTAACTATACCACAATTATACGTATGCTGTACAAATTTGATTGAAATTGGTTGAGAAATGTGTGAAATACTGATGTTTTGATGACGTCATGTTGGTGGAAAAACGATAAATGTTTGAAAAATCGAAGAAAACGGAGTTTTGAAGCAAATTGCAAACGCAATCAAGCAAAGATACAAAATGTCATTTTCTTTCAAATGGCAATCTCGGATTTTCGAAATCTTGGGTTTTTGACCAAAAATGAAAAAAAACTGATCTTTAGGAAAAATCACTACAAAATGAAAATTTTCAAAGATGTTTACAAAAAAAAAAACAGAATATATGTGAGAGAACTGAGTATGGACAATACTCGAACCAAATTTCAAAGAAATATCTCTATTTTTGACTGAGTGATGGCTCCCTAAGTGTAAGAAATCCATGACTTCATTGTTTAAATAATTTTGTTTGACTTTTTTTGACCAGATACGAATAAATAATTACCTTTTCTGTATTTCTGAGACAAAACTGGTCGAGGGACATGCCTTCTTATTTACATTCATCAATTTCTCATTTTGAGGTTTTCTGACAGAGCAAAATCGCTGCTCTGGACGTGGTCGATCGAGGTCATTCACTTGACCTGGAAGGTCACTCGTTGACCCGAAACCTAAAAATTTCATACCGGTAGATTCCAAACATGACAGGCAGCATGTTGGTTCTTACCGCGTTGCTCTATGTTGCTTGGTTTGGAAGTTAACAGGGGGTTCTTTTTAGGACCCCCCCCCCGTAGGGCGAAGGTGAAAAAGCTCCCGTATGGCGAGGGTTAATATGGGTTGGACAATGTAGTATTTTATGCATTGGATCTTCAACACTTGTAGAGATTATATATGAAGTATAGATTATAGTTCATATTTATATTGGAAATTTCATTTGTCGATTTTAAAAAAAAACTTGTCAAAAAAAATAAAATAACTATAAAAAATCAATTCGACCTCGTTTTCACGTCATGAACAAAGCTGAAACTACCTCGGAGACACCCTGCCGAATATCGATTTCAGAACACTGCGCCAGTGTCCCGAGACGCTATCGTGTGGGTATGGGGGAGACGGCGACGGCAGCGGGTATGGTGCAGCCTCCGTCGGACGCTTGCCGTGCGGGAGGCGGAAGTGGTCCTGGCAGACAGCTGGGCCCGGCACCGGTAGTGGTATGCCGGCGACGACGCTGTAAATGGGGAGCCAACCCTCATGGCCGGCCAGAGCAGCAATTATGTCTTTACAAAAATCGGCCAGAATTGTTACATGATTATGGAGACCTTTGTAAATGCATGCAAGGAAAGCAACACGATGGCTTTCAATTTTCAATACGACGGCTTTCGTCAAACAAATATGTATTTCATTCCAAGATCATTGCGTGCATTCAGAAATTCCAAAATCGTACGAGAAGTTTTTCTTCATTTTGCATATGTGCCGGGAATCGTCGCTTGACAGGCCGCCGGACTTGGCCGGCTGCAGCGAAATGGCTCAGATGTGGCTGAATGGGTCGGAGATTGACGCTCCCTGCTGGATGTCCGGCACGCCAGCTGATGAGTATTTCTGGACGCTTTGTGGGATAAAATGCACGTTATGCGGTGATAGGCAGCGGCTTCGCGTCGCGACAATGATGATGATGATGTGTTGGAGAAAATGTGTTTGGAATAATTTTGTTTTGGGTATCATATGATGTGTGAAGCTATCAGCTGTAATGTGTTGACGAGACACTTTCGTTAGTTCTTGTTCAACTAGGTTTTTTATATTTATTCAGTGGCGTCGTTGCTGGATTTTATTATTTTGTAATGTCGGGTTATTAGCTGCAAACTCAAAATAGCACGGCTGGGAATTCCTCTACGCGGTGATTTAACTTTAAAATTGGCCACCGTTCACAGTTGCATGAGCGAAATTCTGATAACCGAGTCGGCTATACTGTACCGCAGCTATACACGGTACAGCTATACTGTACCGTGTATTGGTGGGCGGCGCTGCTGTGTTTGTGACTGTTGAGGCGCTCACATTCGGCTGGCTTAGACCACGATGGAATGACGCGGCGTTCCTAACCACACGCTCGCGCTGAGTCGTTACGACTATATCTGGTGGTCATCGCTGTTGAGATGTGGACTGGTGGGAGGCGCCGTTTTCCTGTTCGCGTGGCGTGCACGTGGTTAACATTTTCCGGCTGCGTGACAGCTGGTTTAGCTGCTGCCTCACTCGTGTACGTGTTCATTGAAGCGTCCGGTCGTTATTGTCAGCACGGAAAGACGAGACGCGTGTTTTGGTGACTCATTGATTGTTGAGGTTGTTTTTTGCTTGTATTTTGTCGCAACTGAGCAAATTGCAGATATTGTATGGTGTTTGATGATTGGATAGGTGATTATGTATTTGTCGATGTAGCACGCTAGGAAATGCACGATTGCCTCAGCAAATCGAGCCGGTTCCACCTACGGACACCACAAGATTGTATTAATTGCTTCGGCTTGGGGCGCGACTCGCTAACGGCGAGGTGTCGGCGACAGTCGCGTTATACAGCGGGTTTTTAGTCGTCGTGTTTTTCGTGCTATGATTGATGGCGTGTTGGCATCGATTATTGGGTGGGTTGTTTGCAGAGTGCGGAGCACACGCCACCAGACGGGGGGAAAAACGGAGAAAACTTGGTTCACACTAGGTAAAGATAGCAAATGGGAAGGTCTACAAAATGGCTATTTCGAAATTTTGAAAAGTTTGTTTTTGACCTCCACAAATTTAAGACAAAAATCCTCAAAAGAAAAAATGTCAAACGTTTTCAAAAAACGGAATATATGTTGGATGTTGGACATGTGGACAATATCCAAACCAAATTTTAAAGCAATATCTTTATTTTTGACTGACTTATGGCTCCCTAAGTATGAGTAACTCATGAAGTCATATTTTGACATTGCGTTCTTTGGCTTGTAATGACCAGATACAGACAAATAAATGCCAGCACTGTATTTCTGAGATGAAACTGGTCTAGAAACATGCCTCTTTCATTTCGAGCTATCTATTTCAAACCTTATGTGACCTGACATTGATCTGATATGGGGTCAGGTTGTGAAAATGGCTGCTACTATCGAATTATACGTATAAAATAACCCTTAAAACATGTGTCGCATGGCTTTCGTAGACCTCTTGCCAATAATGACAAAGGACTATGTTGGCGAGCGGTGATTTGCCAGGATGTAGTGGACGGGGCATATGCTGAATCGTTTGTCGGTGCCGCCCAGTAGCATCCTCCTCCGAATGGCATGTTTCTGTTACAGAGGAGTTGTTTCAGCAGCAGATGTCCGTCTGTGTATGTTTTGGTGTGGTATGCATTTGGGTGCTTCCACGAAGCTGGTTTTCCAGCACCCACGTGGATGAGCATGCGACACAAAACAAAATTGTTTCTTTAGCACAGCGGATTAGCACGTTCTTGGCGGTGACGGTGTATACAGTGTGTGGTGTATTGAAACACAACACATGTATACGGTGCGTGGTGTATTGAAACACAGCACATGTATACGGTGTGTGGTGTATTGAAACACATAACACATGTATACGGTGTGCGGTGTATTAAAACACAACACATGTATACGGTGCGTGGTGTATTGAAACACAGCACATGTATACGGTGTGTGGTGTATTGAAACACAACACATGTATACAGTGTGTGGTGTATTGAAACACAACACATGTATACGGTGCGTGGTGTATTGAAACACAGCACATGTATACGGTGTGTGGTGTATTGAAACACAACACATGTATACGGTGTGTGGTGTATTGGAACACATAACACATGTATACGGTGTGTGGTGTATTAAAACACAACACATGTATACGGTGTGTGGTGTATTGAAACACATAACACATGTATACAGTGTATGGTGTATTAGAACACAACACATGCATACAGTGTGTGGTGTATTGAAACACATAACACATGTATACGGTGTGTGGTGTATTGAAACACAACACATGTATACGGTGTGTGGTGTATTGAAACCAGGGGCGTAGCCACCGGGAGGCAGCAGCCCCCCCCCCCCCCCCCCACACACACACACTCTAAAAAAGTGGGGGCTGCCCTCCGCCGCTACAACCGCGATCCAAACCTTAAAGGGAATGTTTCACCTTTCTGAAAGTTGTCAAATATACGCGGGTTGTAGTCGAAAATATGAAGCAAGTGCTGCTGAAAACGATGGCGATAATTTTCTCTCGAAAGTCACTTAACTTTATACAAATTAAGTTTTTAAATTTGGGATGAAGACGTCATTATTGAGCTATAGACCGCCGCTGATTGGCTGAAAAAGTCGCTGCCAGCCAATCAGCAGCGGCACTAGCCTAGACCCCATTTTGCAAACTATAAATTGAATTGCTTAAAAACGACTACGTTTTGGGGAAAATGACCTAAGTATTTTCAACATTTCAATAACGGCCAAAGATAATGGTTATCTCCGTTCAAAACCAATATAAAGGTGAAACATTCCCTTCAAGGCATTTAGGCTAAGAATCTACAGGGCGCCGTCGTTGGCCGGAGGGGCGCTGTCACGTGCCGGAGAGGCGCCGTCTATGGCAGGGAGCGTCTTTACGGGCCGGGGGCGCCGTCATTAGCCGCAAGAGCGTCCTCACTGGCCGGGGGCGCCGTCACTGGCCGGAGGGGCGCCAGCTTTGCATGGGCGCCTCGGGTCCAAAGGACCAAGCCATGCCCTGAATGACCGTATACTCGGTACGCCACCGGCATCTGACATAGAACCCTGCGTCAGACTATAATTTGGCTGATACATTGTGGCCATATAGGTGTAATGTTTTTATATAACAGAATATCTTTGACAATCTGAAGTGCATTCATGTCAAGAGTGAACAGCATGTTTACAACTGAGGATATGTTTTGGTTTGCGGGGTGCTGTTTATAGTGAGAAATATGTCAAGAACCGGAAAAATAGCAGTACCGGTGAACGGGCTAAGAAGTCTATCCGAGCCGGTAAGAGTGAAATATCCGCGCCAGGCGCATTGTTTCGCGGCTTTAGCGACCGCATTCGACATCGCAACAATCGACTGGGTCCTGTTCCTTCCACAGAGCTTTCTCAACGATTTTGTCCATGAAGTCACCATCACTGAGACATGCTCTTTCATAAGAACATTAAAATTCCACCAGCGAACTTTGACTTTTGGGATTCCTGACCCATTCCTGGTAAGCGCTAAGGCGATGGAACGGAATTGGTTTCAGGCTGCAGCGTAGTGTAGATAAAACTTAATGTGTCAAATGCTTAATATCTGGAAGAAGGAAGAAGTCATGAAGTAAGAGTTCTGGTGATCCTCATTAAAATAGATGAATGAAAATGAAGGAAAGGAAATATAGTCGGCTCTTCTGAATGCGTGCATACTAGTGATGTCATTCGGTAACCAAAATTTTGGTATATCCAAAAAATTCAATACCGAATCGGTTATTGGTTGGTCAGAGAACAAATTTTAGGTATGTTTCGGTCAAGCAAGTCAGCGATATGCATCAGACCGGCCACCTTTTTTGCAGGAAGTTCGACATGTTCTGCAGGTATCCAGCTGGGAAATGAGAATGTCGGGCAATTAATTTGGATTCTGATCATCAATACTATTAAGTATTATTGAGGTATTTCTTTCCCTAAAAAAATGCACCTGCATATGCAAAGTAACGCTTGACAACCTCTTACACCAATATTGAAAGTCGGTCAAAAATAGGTCATTTTCGGGTTGGGAAAAATCGGTTTGGTTATCGGTCAGCATAGCTACAATGAAATTGGTATCGGTTTGGTCAAGTTTCAGGAATTTTCGGAAAATGACATCACTAGTGCGTACCATAATGTTGATGTTGACTGGAAAATATGGACTTATGGGTCCCCCCCCCCCCCCCCACTGAAAATGTCGTGGCGACGCGCCTGATTGAAACACATCGCGACTCATGATGGTCATACCAGTGCGTGAGGTGCCAGAAAACCTGCTGCTCTGCATGTCAGTGACACCGCTGCCACTGTTACTGGGTCTTATGGTGCCAGAAAACCTGCTGCTCTGCATATCAGTGACACCGCTGCCACTGTTACTGGGTCTTATGGTGCCAGAAAACCTGCTGCTCTGCATATCAGTGACACCGCTGCCACTGTTACTGGGTCTTATGGTGCCAGAAAACCTGCTGCTCTGCATATCAGTGACACCGCTGCCACTGTTACTGGGTCTTATGGTGCCAGAAAACCTGCTGCTCTGCATATCAGTGACACCGCTGCCACTGTTACTGGGTCTTATGGTGCCAGAAAACCTGCTGCTCTGCATATCAGTGACACCGCTGCCACTGTTACTGGGTCTTATGGTGCCAGAAAACCTGCTGCTCTGCATATCAGTGACACCGCTGCCACTGTTACTGGGTCTTATGGTGCCAGAAAACCTGCTGCTCTGCATGTCAGTGACACCGCTGCCACTGTTACTGGGTCTTATGGTGCCAGAAAACCTGCTGCTCTGCATATCAGTGACACCGCTGCCACTGTTACTGGGTCTTATGGTGCCAGAAAACCTGCTGCTCTGCATATCAGTGACACCGCTGCCACTGTTACTGGGTCTTATGGTGAATGCCAACACCACGGGTAAAATGGTTCTCAGAGCGCATATGTAGTTATGTATCCAGCTGCGTTGAAAAATGCAAAACTGTGGACTGTTCCACAGCATCTGATAGTGGCGACATCAGACGCGTTACTGTGAATACTACCTGACGAGACTTAGTTTGCGATGTGTCCAGAGTGAATTATGCATGCATATCAGGTGGCCAATGTCCATATCAATCTCACCCATGTCGCGTTTTAAAAAAACATGCCCGCTTCCAGGTCTGTTAACTTTGTATCGTAACCCCATTCTTGAATCCATTCCGTTATGAACGTTGTGTACGTCATTGTCCGGTTTCGTTCATTATGAACGCTTTGTCTGCGTCACAGTCGGGTGGCACGTCTATTTTGGTTCAAATACGCCGCCATGACCGCATTATTTCTGCAGTGGTATAGCCATGTATCCCACTTGTGACAACGCGTTGTCTTCTGTTCGCGGCGGCGGCGGCGTCTCGACACCGTTCATGAATACGTTTCCGCTAAACGGCTGCGTCGGTCGGCGCTGCGGTGGGCGCGGCGCTCTAGCGCTCTAAAAACTTTTCTCATTCGGGTGGCCGGCGGTCCGCCGCTTAAAGGGAATAGTTCACCTTTAACATGGAGTTTTGGACTGAGATAGCAGATTTGTAGAGCAGATCTCAAAATGGGTTGTGGGGAAATAATTACTTCCCTACGTTAAGTAATTTCGACACAGGACTAGTGGGCCCGGTTTCATATCCGCTGTTCCGGGCCACGATCGGGACATCTCGCTCGCCGCTCGCCGCCGGAGACAGGTACACTCTCTGGAACGTAGTCTCTGGTCACGACGCCTCGTTAATATCCGCTCAGCCGCCCGGGCAGCGCGGCGGCCCCTTGTCAGAGACTGTACTTGGCGTCAGGCGGAGCGGGGGAGCCAGAACGCCAGCTGCTATCGTACGATTTGTCGTGAAATAGAAAGAGAAACTTACTTCTTTCTCCACATATATCCATCAGTTCTCCAAACCAAAGTCATATTCCTAGTTTTGAGCTCAAGATGCACCTAATGGTTGAACTTCAAGACAACTTTAAAGGTGACCTATTCCCTTTAAAGCGGTGACACACGTCTGCTTTACGCCGGTGGACGGGCGTCTCCAGGTACTTAGGGCGATGACATGAGCCCCGGTAGCGGTGGCGCAGCTAACACCCCAGAAGACAAGTGGGCTGGTACCGCGTCCGCGGCGGCAGTCTTTGATGAGAGCGCTCGTGCTAAGGAGATTGCTGTGTGACACGGTATAAGCAGTGGGCGGGCGCGAGCTGTTACGGGGAGTCGTGAAGAGTGGGCGATGTAAGAGGGTGTTGGCTCAACTACACTTTGGCGGCGTTATGTGATTTTGTCAAAGAAATCGTCTTATTTGAGATCACCTGGATTTGAGATCGGCAAGATATGAATATTGCTAAGTCGTTTCCTATTTAAACAGTTTAGCCTCCAATCAGCCTTGTAATGTAAATGAGGCAGGGAGGATGAATTGCCTCGATCATGGCGGCTCATAGTTATGGATGAGCGGCCCGCGGCGGATAGGTCGGCTCTCTCGGGATAGGTCGGCTGTTGGCAACAGATACTGGCTGCCGGTGTTTCCCGGCTGCCATCGTGTCCCGTTCGCTTGGTTGAGCAAGCCATCACTAAGGCAGTGGGCAAAAGGCATACCTGATAGCGGAGCGTGATGGTATTAAGACGCCCCACATTTGTCGTTTTGACGACCTCTTCAGATCAGTCCCAACTTATTGTTTCGTTATCCACATTATACCGACATCACATAGCTTCGCTTAACGTGAGTGGATGTGCATTGTGCACTACACTGGAAGTTGTCTTGTACATCATTGCTTTCTTGCGGAGTGAACTACTTGGTATGAAGCGTGCGTTGATCGCTTGTGATTCCGGATTCTCCCAGTCTGATGTTCGTGACGTCACTGATGTAGAGACTGACTGCCCATGTCCTGTGCAGCGGCGTGCGATTATCCAGGTGGTGTTCCCCGACAATCTGATGTCTGGAAGAGATACTGATTGGCTGTCCCGGCGTTTCAGCGCTGTGTGGTGATCCAGGAGGTGTTCCCCGACAATCTTACGTCACCGAGGGATTAACTGATTGGCTGTCCCCTGCGTTTCAGCGCTGTGTGGTGATCCAGGAGGTGTTCCCCGACAATCTTACGGCACTGAGGGATTAACTGATTGGCTGTGTCCTGCGTTTCAGCGCTGTGTGGTGATCCAGAAGGTGTTCCCCGACAATCTTACGTCACTGAGGGATTAACTGATTGGCTGTCCCCTGCGTTTCAGCGCTGTGTGGTGATCCAGAAGGTGTTCCCCGACAATCTTACGGCACTGGTACGGGATTAACTGATTGGCTGTGTCCTGTGTTTCAGCGCTGTGTGGTGATCCAGGAGGTGTTCCCCGACAGTCTGGTGGCACTGGATGGACGACTACAGGCGGGGGATCAGATCGTCGAGGTCAACGGCGTCGACATGACCAACGCCTCCCACAAAATGGTAACTAATAGTCGGCCGTGTCTGTATAACAGTTTCCTACCTGAGTTGTTTACCGTGTCCGGCGCGGAGTGACTTTTCGAAGCGCAGTTTGGGGTGTTGGAAAATATTTACTGTATGCATAAATATCACGCGGATGATTTGTTGATGCTAAACCAGCGGATTCCATACAAATAAAGGGATGGGTCACCTTGAAATTTGTCTTGAAATGTGGCTACACGGGGTATTTTGAGCTGAAAAAAACGAAAGATGACATTTGTTCGCACAATAGATGGATGTCCGTCGAAAAATTAGCTTGTCGAAAAAAATTATCCTTCATGGCCTAAAAAAAACTTCATGGCATTGTATGACGTCATGCATATGGCAGCTCAGATATGGAAGCTATTGCACACAATGATGGTGGACTAGTGGCATATAGTACGCAAAATAGGACTCAGTTGCTTGAGTTTCTGAATCATTCGATATGATCGATCCCTACTTCACAAAAATCACTGGTTTCTCGTAACCCACCGCAGTTTCATGATTACTATCAAATACACGCGAACACTAATGGTAACGGCTCAACTTACCCTGGTAACTGGTTACGGCTAGTTTGCGGTGGAATATGCTGCGTATGACGCAAATTGACGGCAGCGGGTATGACGTCATAATTCCGACAAGGTTTCGTAGGCCCGAGATCGAATCTTAATTTAGGTCCTGTGTCGAAATTACTTGTAGCGAGGTAATTATTTCCCCACAACCCATTTTTCGACAATTTTCTACAATTCCACTATCTCAGTTCAAAACACCATGTTAAAGGTGAACAATTCCCTTTAAGATAACTTCCCGGTTTCTTCTCCTGGAAGGTATCATTAGTGTCCGGGTTGGGTAAGTTTAGTGCTGTTTGCTTTAGCCGAAAGCTGCCTGAGTTACTGGGACAAACCAAACGAAACCAGTATGATGAACTGGTTTTGATGTCATACCACGCGGGGTATGCCAGCTTTTTGTCACCATCTTCGTCATATCAAACCACACAAGGAACCGGCTGCCGTTCTCTTATCAAATAAGCTTGGCACGCAGCGAACCACGGCAGAGCGGGAATTTCCCAGAATAGCTTCTAAATATGAAGGTCGGCGCATCGGTGGCGACCTGTTTCGTGGAATGGTGTTAAGAGTCGAGCATCACAGGGTGTCGGATGGACATGGAATGGTGTTAAGAGTCGAGCATCACAGGGTGTCGGATGGACATGGAATGGTGTTAAGAGTCGAGCATCACAGGGTGTCGGATGGCCATGGACCTGTTTCGTGGAATGGTGTTGAGAGTCGAGCATCACAGGGTGTCGGATGGCCATGTTAAGAGTCGAGCATCACAGGGTGTCGGATGGCCATGGACCTGTTTCGTGGAATGGTGTTAAGAGTCGAGCATCACAGGGTGTCGGATGGCCATGTTAAGAGTCGAGCATCACAGGGTGTCGGATGGCCATGGAGGACGGCGCGGTCTGGACATGGTTCTGCTAACTCCCTCGCTCGAGGGCGTTTCTCTTTTTACTGCTGCTTTGTTTAATGTCTAGGTAGGTTCGTGATACTTCACTCAAAAGAATACTGATCGACCACTACATATGTCTTAGCGAAATTCTTGAGTTGGACCATCTTAAAAAATATGATGATCACTGATTCAATGTACTTAGAGGTATCCCGTATATTGCTTAAACCCCTTCATTGACTAAACCCTAATGCCTAAACCCTGGTCGTGTTCCAGGTCGATGTTGACAGTTACAAAATATCATAAGCCCTTAGTAGGAGGGTTCGTCTCATTTGAATGTGTGTTGGCTTGGCGTTGCATTCCTGCAAATGGCGACAGCTGTACGTTAACGGTTAACCTGCAGGACAACTGTTCGCGGTTCTTATGCAGATAGAACTGGTCCCGTTGGAATGCGGTTGCGTCAGTTTGTCTCGCGCGGGTGTAAATAACTGGAAAACGTGAGTCCGGCCTGACTCATGTTATCACATGGCAAGCTTGTAAATTTGACGAGAAACGCATTTCGTATTCAGAAGAAAAAAAACTGGCAACATACCAGTGAGGCTGAACTCCATGCATGTCTTGTCTTCCTAGCTGCACGTGTTTGATTAAAATTGACGGACGCACACATTCTGGATGAATTCTATGGAATCTAAATCCCGTTTAATGGCACTCAAAACTGCCGGCTCACGAGCTAGATCTAATATGGTCGTCGCGGATTAAGCCCACCGGGTCGGATGTCACAGTTACATTATGCATTATTACACTGCCAGTGCAGCCGTAAGGAGGATATAAGCCAGCGAGTGACTGCCCCTGGTGGCTCTGAGGTGCCACGTCACCCCCACGTGACCTGCTACTCGTCGGTACTGGGCGCAGGTACTGACTGGAGCGAGTCTAATATCACACTGACAATACAAGTTATTTTGTCCTCGCTAAATCCCACGCAAAATAGACTGCGCGTTAACAGTGTTGCTGCCTTCTCGAGCAGCGCACTGTAATTCGGACACACAGCTTCGATGTAGTATCAGCATCTACTATCTATCCACTACTATACATCTACTACTATCTATCCTGCTATGCGGAGTAGGCGCAGTGCGAAATACCAACGCCCTTTTCAGTCCGAGGACTTGTGTATATCGCTTGGTTACCCAGCGTAGTCGTCGACTTTGGAACTGGGTAGCGGTACGAGGCTGACCCCCGCCCCCGCCGCCCCCGCCCCCTCCTGTCTGCCCGCCTGCCTAGTCGACACGAGCCTGCGTTGCCCTGTAATCAGCGCCGGGGAGGCGGGCCGCCGCCGCCGCCGCCGCCGCCGCCACTGCCACTGCTGCCACTCCGGGGTGTGCATTAGGGGAATGGGCGGCGGCCCGGCACGAAATGTCACCATTGCTGCCCGGTCGGACGGCTCGGTCGGACGGCCCGGCCAGCTCGGCCGCTCGGCGGCTCGCTCGTGTCGAGTGGTCCGAGTGCTGGGGCGCCGGCGGAGGTCAGCTGGAGACGGCCCCAGCAGGTCGTCTGGCAGGCTGGGTCGAGATGTACCCGATTGTGCTGCTGGATTCAGGGCACCTCGTGTGACCTCGGCCCGTGTTTGACCCCAGCGTGGCCAATACCCTGTTCAAGCCGGACTGACACGTATGATTGCCGCAGTACTGAGTACCCCCGCCGCTGCCGGGTCCGGCTTCCCTCGACCTATTGGATAAACTTGTTCGGAGCTCACTCGGTGTTGACCACTCTGTGCTACCGTGTTCTGCTGTGTGTGACACTCCATGCCCGTCTTCCCGCAGATCTGCCAGGCGCTCAAGGTGCAGACGCCGGTGCTGCAGCTGGGCGTCTACCGGGAGAAGATCGACCCGCCGCCGCCCTCCGACGGTACGTCTGGTCTGACCGCCGGCCACCGCGGGTCAGGCGGGGTGTGGCGCCGCCACCATCCACCGGGACAACGGGGTGTGGAGCCGGCCACTACAGGGGCAGACGGGACGCGACGGTGGACACCACACACCGGCTGGGGGGTGGGGCAGCATATTTCCCAAGTGTAGACAGCTGGCGGGCGTGTTTGGAAATAGCAACCGCCGCTAGAGCCACTGCTAGAGCCACTGCTAGAGCCACTGCTAGAGCCACTGCTAGAGCCACTGCTAGAGCCACTGCTAGAGCCGCCACTGGAGACATATCACATAAGCCAGCCAAAAATATAGATATTTCTTATAAAAATATAGATATTTTTTTGAGGGCATCGCCCATACTTGGGTCTCCAATATATCTTCCGTTTTTTTTATATATATTTGAAAATTTTGATTTTGGGAAATTGTTCCCCCAATTTTTTTTCTCATCCCAAAATCAAAATTTGCAAATATATTCAAAAACCGAAAGATATATTAGAGACCCAAGTATGGACGATGCCCTAAACAAAGCAATATCTATATTTTTGACTGACTTATGTCTCCCAAGTGATTGCTATTTCCAAACACAGCCGCCAGCTGTATACGCTTGGGAAATATGCGGCCGGGCACGAAGGGTGGAGTGAACTGGAATGCATCTTCGTCTGAATTTGTCCACATGGATGGTTAGCGCAGTGGCGATACAGTAACCCGTTTAGTTTATCTGAGGTATTGTTATTGCTAGTTGAAACTTGCCACTTGGACGTCGCTTGTTGGCCGCCGGGGTGTCCGAATGTTTGTGTGAGTTTGAGTGTAGTGTCGAACTTCCCGCCGCCACGTTTGCTAACTCCCGACTGTCCAACGCTAACCCTGTGAAGGAAGCCGAACTGTGCGGTGCGGCAGAGTCGATGATGTCGCTGTGCCTCGTGATCGTCTGAGCCGTCTGAAGTCGTGAGCCAGCACGCGCCGTGCCGTGTGGTGTGTTG